>ONZH01028477.1:0-99626 GCA_900303285.1 Rhinella marina
CATCCCTCTGCCTGTGGACATCCCTCTGCCTGTGGACATCCCTCTGCCTGTGGAACATCCCTCTGGCCTCTTGCTGCCTTTTTCGGTGCTGCGCAGACCACCACCTCTCCACTGCTTTCCTCGCTGGACATCACCCCTGGCCAAGTGGGGGTCGGTCATTTCGTCATCCACCAGCTCCTCTTCCACTTCCTCACTCTGCTCCTCCTCCTGCCCACTGGACATTCCAACAGCCTCCCTTGATGGCAACTGCGTCTCATCATCATCATCGCTCATGATAACAGATGCTGGCTCAGGGTCCACATCAGCAGGAGATGGCGAAAACTCCAGTGTTTGGGCATCACTACAAACAAATTCCTCTGCTAGCTCCTGGGATTCTTCCGGCACATCTGAAAAAGGACCCGAAAAGAGCTCCTGGAGGGGTCAAGGGTGGGATGACTCTGTTGGCCAGGTGTGGAGGAAGGAGGGTCAGAGTGAGACTGTGTGGATGACTGGCTGGTGGACAACTGTGTGGAAGCGCTATCGGCTATCCATTGCACCACCTGTTCAACCTGCTCAGGCCTCAACAGCGGTGTAACCCGCCCCCTGCTTAACTGTCCCATAAAGGCAGGGATTCTGGATGAGCGGGATCCTGGCTGATCCTCACCAGCACACATTGTATCCCCACTGGCTTCAACAAGGCCCCCAACAGCATTTCCGCGCCCCCGTCCTCGTCCACGTCCACGTCCTATTCCGCTAGCCCCCCTCCGCATTTTATTTTTTTTTTGTTGCAAATACAATATTTGGGTATATAATTAGGTATGTGAAATACTTTAGCAAGAGAACGCACAGTACAGTGGCCTATTAAAAGGCCTAGATATTGTATATTTCAAAGTACACAGCCGTGTACTAACTGAACAGACGGTGGGTATTTACACCAGGTATGTGAGATAATTTAACAAGAGAACGCACAGTACAGTGGCCTATTAAAATGCCTAGATATTGTATATTTCAAAGTACAAAGCCGTGTAGTAACTGAACAGACGGTGGGTATTTACACCAGGTATGTGAGATAATTTAGCACGAGAACGCACAGTACAGTGGCCTATTAAAATGCCTAGATATTGTATATTTCAAAGTACAAAGCCGTTGTAGTAACTGAACAGACGGTGGGTATGTACACCAGGTATGTGAGATAATTTAACAAGAAAACGCACAGTACAGTGGCCTTTTAAATGGCCTAGATATTGTATATTTCAAAGTACAAAGCCGTGTAGTAACTGAACAGACGGTGGGTATTTACACCAGGTATGTGAGATAATTTAACAAGAGAACGCACAGTACAGTGGCCTATTAAAATGCCTAGATATTGTATATTTCAAAGTACACAGCCGTGTAGTAACTGAACAGACGGTGGGTATTTACACCAGGTATGTGAGATAATTTAACAAGAGAACGCACAGTACAGTGGCCTATTAAATGGCCTAGATATGTATATTTCAAAGTACAAAGCCGTGTAGTAACTGAACAGACGGTGGGTATTTACACCAGGTATGTGAGATAATTTAACAAGAGAACGCACAGTACAGTGGCCTATTAAAATGCCTAGATATTGTATATTTCAAAGTACACAGCCGTGTAGTAACTGAACAGACGGTGGGTATGTACACCAGGTATGTGAGATAATTTAACAAGAAAACGCACAGTACAGTGGCCTATTAAATGGCCTAGATATTGTATATTTCAAAGTACAAAGCCGTGTAGTAACTGAACAGACGGTGGGTATTTACACCAGGTATGTGAGATAATTTAACAAGAGAACGCACAGTACAGTGGCCTATTAAAATGCCTAGATATTGTATATTTCAAAGTACACAGCCGTGTAGTAACTGAACAGACGGTGGGTATTACACCAGGTATGTGAGATAATTTAACAAGAGAACGCACAGTACAGTGGCCTATTAAAATGCCTAGATATTGTATATTTCAAAGTACAAAGCCGTGTAGTAACTGAACAGACGGTGGGTATTTACACCAGGTATGTGAGATAATTTAGCACCGAGAACGCACAGTACAGTGGCCTATTAAAATGCCTAGATATTGTATATTTCAAAGTACAAAGCCGTGTAGTAACTGAACAGACGGTGGGTATGTACACCAGGTATGTGAGATAATTTAACAAGAGAACGCACAGTACAGTGGCCTATTAAATGGCCTAGATATTGTATATTTCAAAGTACAAAGCCGTGTAGTAACTGAACAGACGGTGGGTATTTACACCAGGTATGTGAGATAATTTAACAAGAGAACGCACAGTACAGTGGCCTATTAAAATGCCTAGATATTGTATATTTCAAAGTACAAAGCCGTGTAGTAACTGAACAGACGGTGGGTATTTACACCAGGTATGTGAGATAATTTAGCACGAGAACGCACAGTACAGTGGCCTATTAAAATGCCTAGATATTGTATATTTCAAAGTACAAAGCCGTGTAGTAACTGAACAGACGGTGGGTATGTACACCAGGTATGTGAGATAATTTAACAAGAAAACGCACAGTACAGTGGCCTATTAAATGGCCTAGATATTGTATATTTCAAAGTACAAAGCCGTGTAGTAACTGAACAGACGGTGGGTATTTACACCAGGTATGTGAGATAATTTAACAAGAGAACGCACAGTACAGTGGCCTATTAAAATGCCTAGATATTGTATATTTCAAAGTACAAAGCCGTGTAGTAACTGAACAGACGGTGGGTATTTACACCAGGTATGTGAGATAATTTAGCAAGAGAACGCACAGTACAGTGGCCTATTAAAATGCCTAGATATTGTATATTTCAAAGTACAAAGCCGTGTAGTAACTGAACAGACGGTGGGTATGTACACCAGGTATGTGAGATACTTTAACAAGAAAACGCACAGTACAGTGGCCTATTAAATGGCCTAGATATTGTATATTTCAAAGTACAAAGCCGTGTAGTAACTGAACAGACGGTGGGTATTTACACCAGGTATGTGAGATAATTTAGCACGAGAACGCACAGTACAGTGGGCCTATTAAAATGCCTAGATATTGTATATTTCAAAGTACACAGCCGTGTAGTAACTGAACAGACGGTGGGTATTTACACCAGGTATGTGAGATAATTTAGCAAGAGAACGCACAGTACAGTGGCCTATTAAAATGCCTAGATATTGTATATTTCAAAGTACACAGCCGTGTACTAACTGAACAGACGGTGGGTATTTACACCAGGTATGTGAAATTATTTAGCAAGAGAACGCACAGTACAGTTGCCAATTAAAAGGCCTAGATATTGTATATTTCAAGGTACACAGCAGTAGTGCCAAATATAGTTTGGTATGTAGCAGAGCACCTAATACACCACTAATGCCTCTCTCTGTCCCTACTCCAGCAGCTATCCCTGAATACAGCAGCCGTTCTCTGTAAAGTCTATATTGTAGTAAAGCTATCACTGAAGTCCACTGTAGTAGCCCTGATAAGGGCTTTTATTCACGCTCCTGCCTGTCCAACAGCTAAAATCTGTCTCTCCCTTCTCCAGCCTCTGTCCCTGACTAAGTTCACGCAGCATATGCGAACGAGCAGGAAGAGCTGAGTTTTTAATATTCGAGGTCACATGGTTTTTCCAGCCAATGCATGTAGACGCCGTTTTCGCGCTGCCAGCGTGCTCAGCGTGCCTGTCATACCCCCCCTGCATGTTGATTGGTGGAAAAAGAGCGCCAGGGAAGGTGGGAGGGGAAACGAATTCTAAGTGCGCCATCGCCGTTATACTCGATTGAAATCGAGTGTGCCGAATATCGTAGTATTCGATCGAATACCGGCTCGATCGAACACTACTCGCTCATCTCTAATGACTACCACTGTGTGGCTTGAGAAAGGACTGTGTGCCGAAAAGTTGCTTTTTTGTCTTATGTGCTGCAAATAAAGCAGCATATACTTTATTTGATGGTATCTTGAACTTGTATATAACTGATCAGTGATCACTGTACTTGATAGGTTGTAAGACCCAAAATAATACAAAGTATATCCAGAAAGTCTACAATTCCCTCATTGTAGTGAATTGAAGACCTTCTGGATATACTTTATCTTGGACTCTTCATGCAGGTTGAATAATTTAGATAATACCACACAGACTAGCAAGAGGGTATTTTGAGCATAGATACTGCAAGTTTTGTTTTGTCATTTTATTCTGTAGCTAGGATCATAAGTTATGTTTGCTTTCAAACAGAAAATTTACCAGCCCAGGTATTTAAAATTGCACCTTTTATGATACCTCCACAGGATATGCCATAAATGCCTTATAGGTGTTACAACAAACGGGTTTTTGCCTGCTGCTTCTTCTCCTCCTCCTGTTTATTAGTTTATTTAGGACAGTTTCTATATGACTATCTCACAGCTGATCCATTACTAATGTAGGCCAAGCTCATTTGGAATGGAGTGTCTGATTGCATAGCCTTCTTTTATATATTTTGGTCTCTGCTATGATCTTGCCAATGATAGTATAAGCTCTGTACATTTCTTTTCAGCAAATCTTTGTATCATGTGTTTAGTATCTAGTATTTAGTAACTATCTTTTTATGTTTATTTTTATCCAGACCTTATTTCTGAGCCTTGAGGTTTGTTTGAGCCTTTGCTTGTTGTGTTCTGCACCTTGGTCAGGGTATTTCAGAGGAGATTTTCCAAAGGGATATTTTCAGAGATAGTGGGGGTCAGTGGTGTTTGGTTTAAGGGTCAGTATTCAGGGATAGATCTAGAGGTTGATTCGGGGAAATTAGGTGATAGGATCAGTTATTGTCTATTTGGTTATACTTGGTTATCATCATCTATTTAGTCCATTACCTGACTGATATCTCCATGTGTTTACCATCATCATTTGGTTCCTGTCTTCTAACAGTGAGTTTCACTTCCGTATATTTGTTGTTGATATATGTTTCATAATATTTTTCTTGCAACTGTCTGGTTGTTATGCAATTCGGCCTCACTTTAGGTCCTGGGGCAAAGGGCAGATTTGGGAACTTAAAGTGGCCCTGGAAGAAAACCTAAACGTGGCCCCATTTTGTTGAAATTGCCAAAAAGCAGGCATAACACTGAGGTAAAGAGCTGCCTCATCCTCCTCTCTGCTCTGCTTGTCAGGGTTTATGATCCTGAATATAGTTGAACTTTCATGAGGAGACATGAAGTACAGAGAGGACGGATAGGACAGACTGTGGTAATGTGGGGTTGTGGTAATTGAGACTGCATACAAGTGCTGCTGCTCATTAGCCACAACCCCTATTCTCCTCTCTGTACTTCATGTCTCCTCATGACCTCCATTCCTACAGAGATTCAGAATCATAACCCCTGACAAGCGGAGAGGAGGATGAGGTTGCTCTTTACCTCAGTGTTGTGAAGTAACTTGTCTTCCTGTGTGATTAGGATAGGTTTTGTGTGTACTAATAGGATGGTGGCCATTTTATTTAAAACAAGCCAAAATATCTGCTGAAATATATTTGGGTATATATTTATATTAAATAATATTTAAGTATCTTCAGTAATTTTATTTTCTTAATTCCTGGAGAACCCCTTTAACCCCTTAAGGATCTCCGCTGTACATGTATGGTGGAAGTCCGGTCACTAAAGATGGCGTCCGCTCACGCGTGCAGCAGGCGCCATAGACGCCGGGTTATTGCTATTTTAAATAGCAGACACCTCGGCACATGTATGCAATCAGCCATAAGGCTGATCCCATATATTTTCCCCTTCAGGTGCCGTGGTCAAATGTGACAACTGCATCTGAGCAGCATGGAATCGGAAGCCGCGCTCTTCAGCGTTCCATACCTCCCAACTTTGTAAGCAAACAAAGAGGGACATATTTTGCTGCGGGTTTTGCGAGTTTTTTCTGCACTAGGCCACGCCTCTAACTCCGCCAAAAACATAGCTATACACCTAATCCCACCCAGTCCCCTTACTGCCCCACATAGTAATTAAGTAATTATTCCCCAGTTATGTGCCCCCATTAATATGCCCAGCTGTGCCCCCAGTAATATGCCCTGTTATGTGCCCCCAGTAATATGCCCTGTTATTTGCCCCCAGTAATATGCCCAGCTGTGCCCCCAGTAATATGCCCTGTTATGTGCCCCCAGTAATATGCCCAGCTGTGCCCCCTGTAATATGCCCACATTGTGCCCCCCAATAATATGCCCACATTGTGGCCCCCTGTAATATGCCCAGCTGTGCCCCCCTGTAATATACCCACATTGTGCCTCCCAGTAATTTTGTGCCCCCAGTGATATGCCCACATTGTGCACCCCTGTAATATGCCCACATTGTGCCTCCCAGTAATTTTGTGCCCCAGTAATATGCCCACATTGTGCACCCCTGTAATATGCCCACATTGTGCCCCCCAGTAATATGCCTACATTGTGGCCCCCTGCAATATGCCCAGCTGTGCCTCCCATTAATTTTGTGCCCCCAGTAATATGCCCACATTGTGCACCCCTGTAATATGCCCAGCTGTGGCCCCCAGTAATATGCCCACATTGTGGCCCCCTGTAATATGCCCAGCTGTGCCCCCCTGTAATATGCCCACATTGTGCCTCACAGTAATTTTGTGCTCACAGTAATATGCCCACATTGTGCCTCCCAGTAATTTTGTGCCCCAAGTAATATGATTTGCCCCACAGAAAGTTTAAATAATAAACACCTTCTTCCTAGCAGAATCACCAGCAGGACATCAGCTGGTTTAGTCTGGAGGAGGCGTAGCCAAGGCAGACTGCCGACCCCGCCTCCCGCCCAGTCTAATGATAGGGAGATCGGCAGGAGGTACTGAGGGATGATTGGTGAAGCAGTGAGCTGATGCCGGCTCTCTTCTTCATCACAATCCAGGCAACTATCTCTGTGTTCTACGGATACGAGGACAGCTGCCAGAAGCCAGGACATACCTCCCCCGTACCGGGACAGCGGGACAGCAATCCGGGACTGTCCTGCTGAATCCGGAACGGTTGGGAGGTATGGCCTTCCCCGGCTGAGATCGGGGAACCTGTTACATTGCTGAAATAGGCCGAAGCCTTAAGGAGGCTTCGGAACCTATTTCAGGTGAATACCAAAAAAGGCCACTAGGCAGCATTGGATCATTATAGATCAAATGAAGCGTTATTAGATGGCTATATAGCCATCAAAGAACACTAAGGGCAATCTAATGATTGGAAGTTATTGTCACCCAAGGTGACTTAAAAAAAAAAGTTAAAAAAAAAATAAAAATAAAAAAAAAAAAATAAATAAATTTAAATATTTATAAATATATATGTTTATAAATATAAAAAAATTAAAAAATATAAAAGTTTAAATCACCCTCCTTTCCTTAAAATATAAATAAAAATACTTAACCAATAAAAAATTTAATATCATGGGCATCGTCGCGTGTGAAGATGCCCATAAAATTAAAATATAACAATATTAATGGCATATGACAAACGGGAAAAAAATAAAAACACCCAATTCGCCATTTTTTGTCAGTTCACCTCCCCAATAATTTTTTTATAAAAAGTGATCAGAAAGTTGCACACACTTCAAATTGGTATCACCGAAAAGTACAAATTGTCCCACAAAAAATTAGCCCTAACACAGTCTTGTACACATAACTACAAAAAAGTTTTTTTTCTGAAAAGTTTTAATTTTTTTTTTCAGTATTAAAATGCAAGAAAAAATATAAAAGTGTGGTATCGTTGTAACCGTACTGACCTGGAGAATGAAGATAACAGGTCAATGTTACCACATAGTATATGGCGTAAAAAAAAAAAAAAACCTTTGTCAGAATTGCGTTTTTTCCCAATTCTACCCCATTTGGAATTTTTTCTCACTTCCCACTACATGGCATGTAAATGTTAATGGCATCATTAGAAAGTACAACTTGTCCCACAAAAAGTAAGGCTATGTGAATGGGAAAATAAAAAAAGTTAGGACTATGGGAAGGCGGGGAGTTAAAAAATGAAAAAGCAAAAATGGAAAATCCCAGGGTCCTGAAGGGGTTAAGGAGGGCATCTGCAGGCCTTGCTCAGGTGCATAAGTACCTGATGCTCCTAGCATTATTAATGCTTAGCACATCAAATCATTATGTAACCAGCCGACCAGCCATTAGGAGGGATCTGATGGCCCCATGGGCATCAGTCCATCAGGAAATTTTCCTGTGAGGTCTATGGCCAGTTTGCCCCTGCCTGGGGGTATCTGAGTAACAAGAGACACTATTAGTACTTAAAAAGTTGATTGCTATAGGTGAATTCCAGTTCTAAAGATTTGTGATCAACTGGCGTAGTTACAATAGGACCATCACAGTTCACCAATTTATACCAGCCACTTTATGAACTGGCCTGTACAAGCCCTAAAGCTGGACTTACACGACACAGATTATCGGGAATGAACATTCCAACGAATGCTAGTTCTTATTAATCTGCTTATCTAAAAGTGTCGCAGATTACTTCAATGAATGAGCGAAATGCTTGTTAATTGGGTGAAATGACCTGTGGTGCAGACACCTCAATCATCATTCCCAGGCAGCAGATCGTTCTGTCTAAACAGTGATCTTTTGCCCAGGAGCAATGATTATGTATGGGGACGAGTGATAGCAGCAGCCAACTTTACTTTTTACTTCTCATGTACTACTCAGGGGTCGGGAGCATTTTTATTGTAATTTTTTACCTGTTTCCTTCCTGTGTAAAGGCAAAGCTCCATTGATGGACATTTATTGGATTGCAAAGTAGAGGTGCATAGAGTAGAGAATTTCTTGAAATTTGTTTGTGGTCTGATTCGGTGAATCTGTCCACAAATTTCATTTGGGTTGAATTGATTCTACACAAATCAAAAGAGCGCCAATTGCATTGAGAAATAGCATATGACACTCTGAGGTCTCACAGGAGATATTTTTCTTTCTTGTCCTTTTCTCTTTTATTTTTTTCATTTTTGCTCTGCTTTTAAGCTCTTTAAAATAATGACAGCAATAGTAAATAATGTCAGAGTGATACTGACTAGTGTTGAGTGAACTTGTGTTTCAAGTTCGATGTACAAGGTTTGGGTTATCTAAGAATTCCTTTATGGATTCCGCTACCACGGACTATAACCTATGGTCCAGGGTAACAGAATCCATAACGGAATTCTTAGATAACCAAGACCCGAACTTTGTATGCCGAACTTGAAACACAAGTTCACTCAACAATAATACTGACATATATAGCTATAGGTCAATGCATGGTTGATGGTATTAACACACTGAAAACACACTGTGCCGTCACATTGCTTATGCCTTTTAGAATTACAAACAATAATCTCTATAGCAATTTTTTGTATTTGTTTCCAATGTCGTTCAATCATAATATTGTGTAAAAGAAAAAAGGCAAGACAATCAGACTCAATTAGACAAAAAGACTCAAGGACCTGACAAAATCCTGCATCCAACCTGATTGGCTCACAGGCTGTCAGTCCCCGTGCTAATCAGGACATGCTCCCTAGATACCAGGGTCAAGTATTCCTCTATCTTCTTCCTCCCTGCCTTGTTTCCCGCTAATTTTCTGGAACCGTTTTGTGCTATCTGTCCTAAGTGAATTTCCAAAACTTTGGATTCCTTTGGAAAGAGTAATTCAGAACAAATCTGGTTAGTTTAGAATTCATTATCTCATCTTTACTGCTGAACTCATGCACATAATGGAGAGGACCTTATGAGCATGTATTTCAGTGGAGCTTGGCAAGTGCGCAGTGGGGGAATGGGGGCAGCAGCTTAAAAATAAAAAGTAGAGATCCAGACTCATTATCTGCAGTACCATATCCTGTAAAGCGGCTCATTATAGGGGTTTTAATTTATTGAATCAATTTTTTAAGTATCCCATCATGGACTACTACAGGAAGTAGTTCTTAATCCAGTTCTCAGACTCCATTTAAACTCACCGAGCTCTTTAGTATGACCTGTAATACTACAATGATTACATGAGTGTCTGCTTGATTTTATTCACCTGTTTGCAATGGGTATAACTGAAACTCCCAAACTAAAAAATTAGAACAGGTGTCCACATACTGCTGGCCATGTACTGTAGCTGTTCATAGAAAAATCACCTACTGACTTATGTTCCTTAGCTTCTTCATTAACTTTCATGTTCTGCTCCAACAAGTGTTTGCCATCTATACTGAAAGAAAAGCAAAATATCTCTGGAAACAAAGGACCATTGTTTCCAGGGACTTACATTAGATGGTTGGTGAATCCCATCAAAATGTATTTTGTATCCCATTAATATGTATTGGCAATGTGTCTTCTCTAGATCCTCAGCTTGAGAACCTCATCCAACTCTTGACTTTCCATAAAGGGGTCTCTTGAGTAATAACTGTTGACACTAGCTAGTTTATCTACAGTATAATGTGCATGTTGTTCTGTACTGCTGAATGCTGCATACCTCTCAGTCTTCCTCCTGAACATGGCCTAGCTGGCACAATGCAGCACTAAAATACTGAATCCCACTGAGACAGTCCACTTTGATGTGGAAGGCTTGGCCGTAACACCAAACGTTACAGCTCTGAATCAATATCTAGGTGAATTATTTAGTAGTCTGTCTGAATCCTATTAAAGCTAAAGGGAGGTGTAAAGCAGAAAGAAACCCATTTACAACTGGCACTTTAATCAGGTGTGGCTCTTAAATATTGTCCTGAAAACCCAACCAGTGCCCATGAGTCCATTCTTCAATTTTATTTTACACTTGTCTTCAGTATTGGATGATCAGTTGTCTTAACTTTATTTTTACAAGAGACAAATCCATATGTAAGAGGAATGTTCTCTTTGCATGTAGTTTGGATGTTGTGCCTCAATGCTATATCTCCAGCTTTTGCCACACCTGTTATTCCCATGCCTTTTGATGTAATTAATCTGTGTTCTCCCTTTGCCTGCACTGCAGATCCCTGGATCTCTGCCCGGACAGACTGTTGTCTGGTGAATACCGGATACAGGATCCCATCAGTCCATCTGTTTCTTCCGAACTGTCTGTTTAGGCTTTAGCATATGCTGCTGATCCTGCTTCAGCACCATATCCTTCTCTCATCAGGGGCTTTGATAATTACAAATCTTGTTATCCTCGGAAACAGCCTTCCTGTATTACAGGAACAGAAACATGTATTGCAGGGAGTGACTTTGTGACTTGTAAAAGAATACTCAGTGTGATATCTTGTGAACACATTTTAGCTGCTTAATCTTATGTAAGGCATAACTCTCAGTTGGCACTTGCTTTACAAATGATGTCTTATTTAGTTACTGTTGCATAATGTGTGCATTGCAGTAGCCAATGTTAGAGAGTTAGGGTACTTTCACATCTGCGGCAGGGGACTCCAGCAGGCTGTTTCCTTGTCTACATTGTTTTTATTTGTTTTATCTGGTTTTGTGAGGCTTTTTTAACCAATTAAATGCTGCATTTAAAGATTTCTCTCATAAGGCTAGTTTCATACTAGCGGCAGGGGACTCCAGCAGGCTGTTCACCCGCCGGATCCGTGCTGCCGCAGGTGCACGTGTGGGGCCGAAACTACGCTCCAGACCCATTCACTCTAATGGGGGTGGGCCGCGGATCCGGCCGCAGAACGGCAAAATTGACGGGAGGCGGCCGGAACAAAAGTACGACATGTAATTTTGTTCCGGCCGGCTCTCAGCAAGTTTGCCGTGCTGCAGCCGGATCCGCAGCCTGCCCCCATTATAGTGAATGGGGCCGGAGTGTAGTTCCCACAGGTGCACCAGCGGCAGCACGGATCCGGTGGGTGAACAGCCTGCTGGAGTCCCCTGCCGCTAGATTTCCCATGCATACACAGAAGTAAACTATTTAGTTTTAGTCTTGACAAAATAGCTAATCTACAATCATGTAAGGCAATTCAAGGGTGATAAAAAGATATTCATAGCACTTAAAAGGGATTTCTGGAACTTAAATATTGATGACCTATCCTCAGGATAGGTCATTGATATGTATATCCCGGAAAACCCCTTTAATCCAAGACTTGCTATCAAATGCACAGAATAGCTTCCCAGACTCAGAACATAATAAAAGGATTAGTAAAAGAACTGCACCTAGAAAATTGCTTCTTGTAATCCTATTGATTTACCATCAATGCTTCATCTGTCATTTGACATCTAATGGGCAACAAAAGGTTACAGAAGTCACTTGATTTGTTCTGCTTCCTACTGAAATTTCATGTTTACTGCTGTGTCAATATAACCATGAACCTATATTCCATATCCTGTATAGTGACTCATTTTAGGGTTTTTGGGTGTAGTGAATCAATTTTTTACATATTCCAACAGGGGATTCAGATTTAATAGAACAGGGCACCCTTTGAGGACCCTCATATATTAGCCAGACAGAAAATCAGCTACAAAGTGCTTCTGTCTCCTTCTCTGGAGGGCCAGAAATTGTCATGAATTACACAATATATATGATTTCCATAGGAACTGTGCAGTGCTTCATTTCCCATGTGGTGGCACTGCAGGGAATGTTACTTTTGCTGCCAGACTGCACTACAGATTATTGATAATCGCTTTGGGTCATATCAGCAGAACATACTGGGTTTCAGCTTGCATGTACCATAAGATATAGAGTATTGAAAAATATACAATACTCCCTGCATAACTGAAACATTCCATATACTCATCATATATAAAAAAGCAAAGCTGTAATTAACAAGTTGCCCCTTACTTACACATACCCCTCACATGAATTGCAGTACAAGTGTAGGAAGTGTTACCTGTACACACGCTCCTTCTCCTTTCTTTCCTTCCGATCTTAGTCATACTTCTGGCTCATATGTGACAGTGGGAATAACTGCCATTCTGTCGCTGGGTTAATATTCAACAACCATACAAAACACCTTGCTGATCCACTGCCGCAGCTGTTCAGTTGCTGCCCGGGTCTCTGCTGCCCTTTACTTCCTGCTTCTGTCTCAACACACAGGAAGTGCCCACACAGGTGGGTAATTTCTGTAGCTAATGACTAGTTGAGAGAACATTTCCAGGCATTTCCTGTGTATCAAGGTGGGAACAAGAAGTAGAGAGCAAAGAAGACCTGGACAATGGTGAGGGATTGGTGAGATAGATATTGGCTCTTTTTTGTTTTAAGCCACTCTAAGCCTACTGCCGCTAACTTTTTTTTTGTGCTGGAAAACCCCTTTTCCTTTTATATACGGTAATACCTAATTTACATTTCTGTTGGAACTCAGGTAGACCCAAAAAGTGCTACACAAATATTAAACCCTGTCGTGACTAGCACAAGTCTTTTGCCAAATATATGCACACCCAATTTGATTTCTATCTAAGCATTATACGGTGATTATAGAACATGGATCATAGAACTAAGCTATTGTTGTATTACAGCCACAGCCTACGGTTGCCCCTGCTTCACTCAATGGTCCCATTTTTTTTGTATCCCAGAGGTGTGGACCTGCCTCTATCTCCTCTTCCCAGCAGGTCGAGCCACAGAGGTTGCTCTGTCTCTCCATGCAGACCGTGGCCTGCTGACTGGCTAAGCCTCTCCTCCTAGGCTGATAAGGTGTTCATGCACTCCTTCTGGCTTTTAAAGGGCTGGCGTGGGCACATCCCAATCTGCTCCAGGCTATGGCTGGCTATCTTAGGGCACTTAAAGGCTATGTACTCCTTTGGAGGCAATTTTTCATGATTGCATTTTACTGATTTTGGGCTAAAATCATTTTTCAATTGGTCTTTATTAAAAATATTGAGCCATTCTGTCACAAAGAGTTAACTGTTTTTCTAGCTGTGAGACTGGTACTTTCACTTTCAACTTGTGCCGATCTTCTTTTAAACTTTATCTCTAAAATACTAAGAGGTCATAAACACTTATTTAAACCTCATTCTTATCAGTAAGATAAGAACTGAGCTATAATGAGTATTTATAATGTCAGAGAGCAGAAATAAGGAGCCGTCAGGTGAGCTGGCTGATAGAAGAGAGAGAAAATTAAGCCATGTACAGAAGAAAGAGTTCTATATTTTTAATAAAGACCAATTAAAAAAATTATTTTTAGCTCAAAATGAGTACAATGCAATAATAAAAAAGATTTCCCCCAAAGGTGTACATAGCCTTTTACCCTTTCAGTACCGGAGGTTTTTTCAGTTTTGTGTTTTCATTTTTCTTCCCTATTTTCCATGAGCCATAACTTATTTATATTTTTGTTCACATAGCTGTATGGGGGCTTATTTTTTGCTGGACAAGTTGTACTTTCAAATGCCACCATTTAATATTGCATATGGTGTAGTGGGAAGCGGGAAAAAAATTCCAAATCGGGTGAAATTGCAAAAAAAACGCAATTCCGCTACAGTTTTACGGGTTTTTCATTCTACTGGTCAATACAAATCCGGCGGTACCTAATATGTGTAGTTTTTCTTGTGTTTTGATAGTGATAAAATAATTATAAAGTTGGAATTTTTTATTTATTTTTTTTGTCGTCATATCTTGACCCCTATAACTTTTTGGTATTTATGTGTACGGAGCTGTATGGGGGCTCATTTTTTGCAGGGCGATCTGAAATTTTTATTGATACCATTCTAGGGTGTGTATGACTTTTTGATCGCTTTTTATTTAATTTCTTTAGAAAAAAAGCGACAAAAAAAGCGAATCAGCCATTTTGACGCTTTTTTCCGTCACGCAATTCGGCGTATTGGAAAAAATTTTTTATTTTAAAAGTACGGGCGTTATCGGTCGCGGTGATACCAATGATGTCTATATTTATTGTTATTTAGGTATTTATTTTTTAATTATACAGAAAGGGGGGTGATTTAAACTTATATTTTTTATATTTTTTATATATGTTTTTTAAAAAAAATGTTTTAATTTTTTTTTATTATTTTAAGGCTCACATGTGAGCAAATAGATCCTGTTTTTTCTTTTTTCTTTTTGAGCAATCAGGGATTTTAAATCCTGCATTTAATATCCCTTTTGCTCATTTCTTAGCCTGGCCTGCCATCTAGTGGCCAAACTAAGAATTGCACATTGAAAGAATTGCACATTCAAACCCACCACAGGTGCCCTGATTGGCCACAGGGGGGCGTTCGTGGGACACCTGGAAGCGAGCGCTTCCGGGTTTAGCGCTATTAGATGCTGTGATCATGTGAGATCACAGCATCTAATAGCTTTAGTTACCGATCGGGTACATCGCTAAGTAGGGGCAAGTCTCAAGTCATGTTCCCGCATTGAGTGTAAGGGTTAAGGCACCTTCCCCTGTGGGAGGGTGCCTGAACAATAGGCTTTCTAGCATGCTAGTATCCTGCAAAGGTGTCTGTTCTTTTGTCTGCCCGTGTATTGATTTTCTGCCCATTTACTGGATTTTGACCATCCTCTGCCTGACCTCAGAAAGTTTACTCCTCCTTTACCTCACCTCTTGGTTCAGCTATCTATCATACAGACACTACTGCAAGAGGTAGTGGCCTGGTGGTTTCCCTGCAGTGAAGTTCAGATCCCTGTATAGAGGTTAAAGGGTGAAAACCATGGGACTAACATGATAACACCCTTAGGAGTACTAAGGTCAAATCTGTTGGTTGACACAGTGGTTCCACTTCATTGTCATAACATCTCTTTCCATGTAACTTTAAAGGGAAAGTATCACCTATATTTTTTTACTAATTAAAACCAGATACTGATATATTTTTTCCTAAATGTAGTAATTTTCCTCATTCTATTTTCTGTACATGTTTATGGGGTCAATCAAAGTGTAGATGGTGTGGCAGTTCCAGAGAGAGAAGAGCCTCTAGGTGTAACAGCAACACCCCAATTGCTCCTAGAGGCTGATTTGCATATACTAAAACATAATTTTCTCAGCAATGTGAGCACATATGAACATGGGACCAACACAGACGTCTTCAGCTGCCAAGTGCGCATGTAACAGGTCAGCCAGTTTCATAGGTACAAATCTGCTGACAGATGCCCTTTAATCGCTGGTATAACATACTGCAGTACTTCTGTATGTCTGCTGGAAGGCACTGGTATGATCCAAACACCTCGAAGTTAGCTGCACACATCTATGAATATGTGTCTTTGACAATGATCCAGGTACCCTAGGCTTTGTGCAGGGGCGTAGCTATAGGTGAAACAAGGGAGGGCCTTACCTCAGAAGGAGCCTATCCAGGAGGAGGACTAAAGGATTTTATTTTCAGGGCCCACTCAACAGTATTATACAATGACATTATATACAGTCAGGCTCGGACTGGCCCACCAGAGGACCGGAGGATCCTCCGGTAGGCCCCAAGCCAGGAACCCAGGGCCGGCGTCAGCACCCGGCATACCCGGGCAAGCAGGGCCGGCCTTTGGGGTGTGCGACCCGTGCGGTTGCACAGGGCGCTTCACTCCTGGCCAGTTAAGGGGGCGCACTGCCAGAGCGCCCCCTTAATGGCCCGGCCGGCCTGCTCCTGAAGAACAGCTGCGCGCTTACCCTCTGGCTCTGAGTGATCCTGCGCCCTGCGCATGTATGACGTCGGCCGCACGGCACGCCGCGCCGCGGTCCCTGATTGGCTAATAGGGAGCGGGAAGGCCACAGCGGCGCCAGTTACCTGCGGCTGCACAGTGCACTGTCTGTGTCAGCGTCAGACAGTCAGCCAAGGAGGATTGATAAAAACACCGAGGTGAGCCGTTCTTCATATGTTCAGGGAAGTAGTGAACCGGGCCAGCATTAGACTTACCACACAGCACTGCTGAGGCGCCACCTTCTAGTCAGAATCTGGGAAATAGCTGCAGCCGCCAGCTCTGCCGCTTATGTCACACAGCCTCATCTGGTAATGACAGCTACTTACTGACATGTATCTGCCACCTAGCCTCATCTGATAATGTCAGCTGCTTACTGACATATGTCTGCCTCCTGCCTCCTAGCATCATCTAGTAATATCAGCTGGTTACTGACATGTCTGCCTCCTAGCATCATCTAGTAATATCAGCCGGTTACTGACGTGTCTGCCTCCTAGTATCATCTAGTAATATCAGCCGGTTACTGACGTGTCTGCCTCCTAGCATCATCTAGTAATATCAGCCGGTTACTGACGTGTCTGCCTCCTAGCATCATCTAGTAATATCAGCTGGTTACTGACGTGTCTGCCTCCTAGCATCATCTAGTAATATCAGCCGGTTACTGACGTGTCTGCCTCCTAGCATCATCTAGTAATATCAGTCGGTTACTGACGTGTCTGCGATTCGCTGTTTAATAAATAAAAGCATTCAAAAAGTCACACACACCCCAGAATGGTATCAATAAAAATTTCAGATTGTCCCGCAAAAAATGAGCCCCCATACAGCTCCGTACACATAACTACCAAAAAGTTATAGGGGTCAAGATATGACGACCAAAAAAAAACTTTATTATCCCTGTACTGTGACATCACTGTGTTTATTATCCCTGTACAGTGACATTACTGTGTTTATTATCTCTGTACTGTGACATCACAGTGTTTATTATCCCTGTACTGTGACATCACAGTGTTTATTATCCCTGTACAGTGACATCACTGTGTTTATTATCTCTGTACTGTGACATCACTGTGTTTATTATCCCTGTACTGTGACATCACTGTGTTTATTATCCCTGTACTGTGACATCACTGTGTTTATTATCCCTGTACTGTGACATCACTGTGTTTATTATCCCTGTACTGTGACATCACTGTGTTTATTATCCCTGTACGGTGACATCACTGTGTGTATTATCCCTGTACAGTGACAATACTGTGTTTATTATCTCTGTACTGTGACATCACTGTGTTTATTATCCCTGTACTGTGACATCACAGTGTTTATTATCCCTGTACAGTGACATCACTGTGTCTATTATGTCTGTACTGTGACATCACTGTGTTTATTATCTCTGTACTGTGACATCACTGTGTTTATTATCCCTGTACGGTGACATCACTGTGTTTATTATCCCTGTACTGTGACATCACTGTGTTTATTATCCCTGTACAGTGACATCGCTGTGTGTATTATCCCAGTGCAGGAAGAGGTAAGTGGTCTGTGTTTGTGTGTTTGTTTTCTATTTTTCAGGGTCGTGAATGCAGAGGACTACGTCGGATTCGGTGGACTACGTCGGACCAGCTTTTTTTTTTTTTTTTTTAATAAAATGGTCAAACAGGGGTCTGGGGGAGTGTTTATTTCAATAAAATGTTTTATACTTGTGTGTGTGTATTTTTTTTTACAATACTACAGTTTTAGTAATTATGGCTATCTACTGACGGCCCTGATTACTAATACTGGGCTTAGTGCTTGCCGGTATGGCAGGCCAGCACTAACCCCAACATCTATTACCTCGGCACCCACCGCCACCAGGGGTGCCGGGAAGAGCCGGGTACCCGCAGGACCGGACCTTCTAAATTGAGGGTCTGGCTCTGGGGCGGCTGCAGGCTGGTACCATTAGGCTGGGAAGGGCCAATAACCGTGTCCCTTCCCACCCTGGTAGTGCCAGGCTGCCGCTGCTGGTTGTATCTGGCTGGTGAAGGAAAAAAGGGGGGGGACCCCACGCCATTTTTTTACAAAAATAATTAAATAATTTTAAAAAATGGTGTGGGGTCCCTCCCTTTTTTCCTTCGCCAGCCAGATACAACCAGCAGCAGCAGCCTGGCACTACCAGGGTGGAAAGGGACACGGTTATTGGCCCTTCCCAGCCTAATGGAACCAGCCTGCAGCCGCCCCAGAGCCAGACCCTCAATTTAGAAGGTCCGGTCCTGCGGGTACCCGGCTCTTCCCGGCACCCCTGGTGGCGGTGGGTGCCGAGGTAATAGATGTTGGGGTTAGTGCTGGCCTGCCATACCGGCAAGCACTAAGCCCAGTATTAGTAATCAGGGCCGTCTGTAGATAGCCGTAATTACTAAAACTGTAGTATTGTAAAAAAAAATACACACACACAAGTATAAAACATTTTATTGAAATAAATACTCCCCCAGACCCCTGTTTGACCATTTTATAAAAAAAAAAAAAAAAAAAAAAAGCTGATCCGACGTAGTCCACCGAATCCGACGTAGTCCTCTGCATTCACGACCCTGAAAAATAGAAAACAAACACACAAACACAGACCACTTACCTCTTCCTGCACTGGGATAATACACACAGCGATGTCACTGTACAGAGATAATAAACCCAGTGATGTCACCGTACAGGGATAATAAACACAGTGATGTCACTGTACAGGCATAACAAACACAGCGATGTCACTGTACAGGGATAATAAACACAGTGATGTCACCGTACAGGGATAATAAACACAGTGATGTCAAAGTACAGAGATAATAAACACAGTGATGTCACAGTACAGAGATAATAAACACAGTGATGTCACTGTACAGAGATAATAAACATAGTGATGTAACAGTACAGAGATAATAAACACAGTGATGTCACAGTACAGGGATAATAAACACAGTGATGTCACAGTACTGGGATAATACACACAGTGATGTCACTGTACAGGGATAATAAACACAGTGATGTCACTGTAGAGAGATAATAAACACAGTGATGTCACTGTACAGGGATAATAAACACAGTGATGTCACTGTACAGGGATAATAAACACAGTGATGTCACTGTACAGGGATAATAAACACAGTGATGTCACTGTACAGGGATAACAAACACAGATATTTCTTTATGGTGGGCCCCAAGAATTATTTCCTCTGGTGGGCCCTAGGTACTCCAGTCCGACCCTGTATACAGTATACATGTGTAGGAAACAGATGGAGCGGCTGCTGGACCTGGTCTGAGAGAGGGATCTTGACTAGTCACAGGAGTGGGAGTTGCATGGGAGTAGGAGGGTGTGAAGAAGTTGTTGGACGGTGTCCCGTTAGCTGTGGGGACCAGTCATTTCTAGTTACGCCACTGGCTGTGTGCGTCAATCTACAAACTTAGTAATAAACATACACAGTAAGAAAGTAAACCTCAGTGTCAGAAGATACTGTTTTGCCCAGCACAAGGTGCACACAGAACAGCAGCAGCAGCAACTTCTTTAAAAGGCAATAAATAGTGTTAAGACTTTAAATATTTTTTAGATCAGATTTATATAATGTGTCTAGTAAAGTGTATTAACTGATAGAACCTAGACAACCTCCTAATATCCCAAAATCTGCTAGAACCCTGCTCTTTGTGTCCCCTTGGGCACCAGGGTCATCTATAACTATGCCCTTATGCAAGTGTGCAAACTGTCTTCCCCTACAGAACTTCTCACTTGTCAAATTTGAGATAGCCTATCACTTTTTTATGTAATATGCATAGCTCTAGTACTCTAGTGAACAAATTAGGTTCCTGTCTCTTTGTATTTTATAGAATTCATAATTATATACCTAATAATGCGTGAGACGCATAGAGGAAATTTATTAAAGCTACTTTCACATCTGCGTTGTGCTGTCTGGCACAGGTTCTCAAAACCGCTGCACAAGGCTTAATTTTCTCCCCATTCATTGTCAATGGGGACAAAACTGAACAAACAGGAACGGAGTGCATCAAAATGCATTCTGTTCCAGCTTGTTGCATTCCCATACTGCATGGGAAACTGAACATGTCGGTTCCGGAACCAAAAACCATGTAAGTCACTAGTGAAGGACCCATCTTTTTCGGACATGATCAGGCAGCCATTGACTTACAGTGGTTTTAGTACCGGATCCGGTTTATTCATTTTTAATATAATACAACCAGATCCGTTCTGAATGGATGTAGCTGGTTGTATTATTATAACGGAATTTGCTGTGGTTTTGAGATCCCATACCAGAACTTAAAACCGTGCAGCAAAATCGCAGATGTGAAAGTAGCCTAAAACTGGCGTTTTACACGTTAAATTTGCCACATTCCAAATATTTCCTGTTGCTCTTCTGCATGAACAGTGTTTGGTATGAGGTAGACAGGGTTTCCTTACGCCTAATTCCATTTTTAATGGCTTAAATGACTGATCAAGTGAACGGGACTGGTTTGAACTGCTAGGCTCAATCAGTGCTGAAAGTAGGGATCTAGTAAACAATGTAGGGGATGTGGCACCCCCATGTAGGGGGATATGTAGATGCATATGATCTAAACATATGAGCCATTTCTCTTTAGTGTGGCAGAAATGCTCAACAACTGCATTGTACTACCAGCTGCCATAGATGTACCTACCTCACCTATGCCATGTTTCTTTGTAAAGAAGTGCAGGTAAAGATTGTTTGCCTCTGCTGACTGTGGGCACATTTGAACCCATTTATATGGTACAGCACATATTTATTCAGTTAAAACAATTTTTTTTTAATTCTACAGTTTGTCTTCTGCAGCATGCACTGATATACCTTACAATGCAAACTGCTCAATGCCGTTCTGAGTGAAATATGCTAGACAAACACTGAAATGGCTCTCTCTGCAGCCCTCTCCTGAAGCTAAACTAAGCTCAAATCCTACATGATTTGCATTTTTTATTACAGTGTAGTGTAGCTTTAAGTCATAAATCATTAGAGAGCTTGTCTGGCAGATTTAGCACAGAATAGCATCGATCAGTTTGCATTGTAGTGTATATACATGCAAGCTGCAGAAGGCAAACGCTAGAAAATGTTTAACCAACTGCAAATCTGTTTTATGTGAAAAAGTACATAAAATGCCATAAAATGGGTTCAGATGTTTCTAATACCTTTAATGCATGTTCATGCCGAAAACTGTTCTGGGGCAGTCTGAAGTGGAGTGATATTAACAGCAGTATTCGTGACTAAAACTACTCTGGGTCAGCCTGGAGTGAAATGATTTTGATGTAGCGCATTCCCTATGGCATTGGGAGTATAAGATCTTTACCCCAAAGTTTTCTAACCCCTTAAAAAGACTTGTTTCAAATCAGTAAAATGAGGCCGTCATCTTACCTTGCTGCAAGTTTTTTCTGACAAGAACCCAAACCAAATTCTCTTCCAGTGAATTTTAAGTGGTATGTCCTTGTATGTGTAAGGGTACGGCCAAACCTTCAGACTTCATAATGCAGTTTTGGAAGCCAAAAACAGGAGCAAATTCAAAAAAGAGGAGAAGTCGTATCTATCTACTCTAGATTTTGGGCCCCAAAAATGCATCAGGAAACCTGTCCATGTGGCCATAGCTTAACCGCAATGTGCAAATTAGTAGCCCAACTTCATGTAAACATTTGAAAATACCACATAGTCATTCAGATTAGTAAATGGTGGCCATCTAGAAGCCTCAATGCCTGGATTTATGGCTACTTTCACACTAACGTTTTCTTTTTCCGGTATTGAGTTCCGCCATAGGGGCTCAATACCGGAAAAAAATGCTTCAGTTTTGCCCCATTCATTGTCAATGGGGACAAAACTGAACTGAAGACAACAGAATGCTCCATTCATTATAATGGGAATGGGCGGGAGATGCAGCTGCAGCATGGCAAATGTTCCGAGAGGCGGACAGACGAAAACCGCAGCATGCCCTGTAACGCTAGTGTGAAAGTAGCCTTAGACTCAACATACAATGTCTCAGGCTCAGATCCAACCAATCAACATGGCCATCTCTGTGGTAAAAACATTCCGTTCAGTCTCCAGATCGGAGATCAAACCGCAACAGTGGGCACCTGTCCACCTCAATGACAGTTTTTGTGGGTAGAACCCATTTGGGTCAGCATGGATTCAACAGAATTTTATGTTGGTGGTCCCTGTATCATTCCACTCAACTTTTTGGATGATCAAAGAGGGACACTTACAGCTCATTTTGTGAAAGATCCAATCACTGGCTGAGGCGGGGCATTTCTGCAACCAGTTATTGATGGAGCAGCATTTACAACCAATCAAGATAGTATCAGGAAAAGTGGTGCAGTGGGGACCTATTGTCATCAGCGACTGGGAATCGGTGAGATGACTATAAATTCTTTTATTTTTTTACAGCATGTGCAGCCAGTTTTTTTTCCTGCTCTTCAATATTTCTTCAAATATTAGCATACAAATCATCTGATTATAGATATTTTAAGGACCAAACTGAACCAAAAATGATGTTGAGGTCTAATATACATGTAGAAACCATACAGAAGAGTTTAGTAAGGAACAAATTAGTAAATTTATTAATGCACATTTATTACCCAGGTCACAAAGAGGTACAATTAAGGATCAAAGAGGGACAGAAGGACTTGGGTCAAAAAGAGGGATTGTCGCTACAAAAGAGGGACATGGAAGGCATGCCTGTACATTTGGGTACACTGTGAAATTAGTGACCCAAAGTCATAAAACTATTTTAATTTTGTTCTTGGTTGCCCTTTCTGATGCCCACTTGTGTGCCAGTTATCTCAGATTTTTCCAGGTTCCTGAGTGCACTGGTTATTATAAGTTCTATATTTACTGCAACATCAAATAGCAATATAGTTGTAGTCAACTGGAGAATGAGAAATCAACTTCAGCATCCTGGCACCATGTCCCTCTGAGAATATTGAATTTAGGGCAACGCGCTTAATAAATTCTGATGTTGACTTCATTAACCCCTCTCTCTCTAGCTATGGAGCGCAGAAGCATCCTGTTGTAGAGGGCTGCTACAGCAATGAGGCGGTTAATGAGGCATCTCCATCCCAGCTTTTGGCTACTGCAGAAGTGGGTCAGTGCGGTTGCCATGGAGACGCTTTAGCAACCAATCTTGCAGGCGCTCCCTCAGTATCTCTCCAGAAACCCTTCAAGATTAAGAGCTCCTTGTGCTTCCGTCTCTTCCTCTCCCCGTCTCCTTCTTTCTGTCTCTCACTTGCTGTCTCTTGCTGCCTTGGTACTGCCAGTGACCAGCCCTGCTCCATGCTGCAGCCCTCCTTCCATGCCCACAGCAACCTGTGCTCTGGTCGCTGGGGAAAGGGAGGGAAACAGGCAAAGTTGGGTGATCTGTTTGCCTTTTTCTTCAGCCAGTTCTTCTCCACGCCTCCCTGGCATCAAGACTCTGCTTGCCAGCTGGTAAGAAGCGTAGCTCTAAAATGCTATCACTGTCTGCTTTACTAATCTGTCTGCCAACGCAATACCTTGGCTATGTTTTGTGCATATATGTGTATTTGTGTCTTCACTGTATTGTCTGCTACCCATCATCCAGCTATGTTTATGTCAGTCACTACTATATGCATTTTACTATTACTATGCCTCTTCCTGTATTTACTTACTGGCATACCCATGACATCCTAACACCCTATCATTTTACTATGATATCTAATAGCCCATCTGGGCACTACCTCCAGATCATTCCCAGTCCTTGTTCATGACTTGGGAGAAGAAAGAAAAAGTGAGGGACACCCTTTTCTTGCAGAAATTCTGCATTTATTTTTCGTATTGGCTAAACCGCAGAACGCAATAGAGTATGTGTTAAATGAAACAGGCCACTTTGAGTCCAGATCAAACTCTTAATAATGAATGCCCCTTCACCTTCTTCCTCCTTCCAATCCCCCACAGCTTGTAAGATGCCTGTTTAATTGGTCTCACAGTAGCCTCCTAACAATAGAACACAGAGTTTCTCAATTTCATTGATCCCTTACATAGAGCTAGTAAATTAATCACATCTTCTCATTTTGCAGGGCCCCTTAAAACACGGTGACCCTTCCTTCAATACACCAGTGTGTCCAGCTGTGACTCACATCAGGGTGAGGGGACTAATAACAGGTTTCCATTCAAAATAAGGGAGATCATTCCCCTTGTACAAATATAGGCCTCCTGGTACAGTGTACCCAATATACCCTATTTGCTGCATTTTTTGCCATATCCTCTCTTACACGGACTGAGTAATCCATAAACCTGCTATGTAACATCAACCATTCCCAGATGCTACAGGTCAGCGTGTGATCTGTTACTTCTGCATCTTCACACTTTCATCTATAGGCAGGTGGGCTCAGAAGGTACATGAGCGCTGCATACTGAATACTGATATGTAAACTGCAGCAGTGCCTGGGTCACATGATACGGTATATAAGAGGACAGGAGGTGGCAGACTGTCACATCCAGCCTCCCCAAAATACATCCAACCTCCCTGAGACTGTAATGAGTGGCTCTGTTCAGACATAATCATTTCATTCTAAGGTCAGATATGAGTGATTATTGATCCATGGTGTCTCTGTATTAAGCCTCCTTCTTCGTGTGTGACTATGACAGTTTGCGTCTTATTAATGTTTCAGCTTGAAACCCTGATGATGGAGAGTATACACATTTGTCTTATTAGTGAAGTAACAGGTCTGTAGATCTGACATGGACATGAGACGGTGATGTGGATGCCACCTCTTTCATCTGGCAGGTGAAAAGTGCATCTGAAACATATTTCTTCTAAATTGAGTAGTCACTCATTATACGTGATGTACAGCTTCCATGGTGATCTTCATGAAAGGTGACAAGTGTCTCCTGCTGTTTAGTATACAGTAACTGAAGGTTCACACTGACACCTTTCCCCTAATATGCCTGTGTGTTTCCAAACACCCCAGCAACAATGATTGCGTCAGCAGTAACATTTATTGGATATTGCTGAACATGTGTGGTACCTACTAGATATCTTCCTATTACAAAAGGCAGAACTGAAAGCTTTGACATGATATTCAGACCACTAGGTGAGAAGGTAGTTTCTTTCTTGATGTTTCATATTGACAAAGAATAGTAATGCTAGCCATACTTAAGTATTTCCCCATGGAACAGAAAAAATTAGTTGTTCTTAGAGGGTTCTGTAAGGAATAAGATGCTCATTACTATTGTCCTACAGACGAAAAGTCAATACATCATCCAGTGCTAGGTCCAAGGTGCTATCTTTTTTGATAGCCTGGACTAGAGGTGGTGATGAGATGTGTCACCATGCCTTCTATTCAACGTATCACTGACAGATGCCCATAAGAGTGAGGAGATTCTCTGGTGCCAATTGACAGCTGGTTCCTTGGTTGCTCAGCATCAGCTCAGATTTGGTACATGGCATTTCACTGGGGTAACCTTATGTTATGCCAGATCCACAGACTTTAGATGACTGCATATTAGACAATGTTTATAGTTCAGCTGCCCAAGGCACTACCTTGCCGCCTGTGCACTCTGCATCTCATACCCCCATGATATGATTACCTGGTTGTGAAAATAAGGTCAGAAAAAATAAATTAATAAAATAAATAAATGTCATAATCTGAGCTTTCTCCCTCTTCCCCAATACCCCCTCACCATAAACTATGCTCTCTGAGGAACATATTTACCTGGTTTGCTGGTATGGTGCCTACATCCTTGTCACAGCATATAATGGTAGTTACCACTCCTCTTCCTGATATGTTACCATTGTTTCTTTCCAGAATACTTATTAACAGTATTACAACGCAGACAGCCCCGTTAAAGTCTAAGAGGGGTTGTCAAGACAAACTTTGAGTTCTGAAAATGGGCCTTCTTTATGTGATCATTCGAGGTCCCAGCTGATAGTATATTCCCATACCAATGTAAATTCCCTATAGTTACTCTGCCCAGAAAATAAAAAAAAAAGCAATTTGAAATTTTTGATTTGTACCCATGACCAATTTCTGGCAGACAAAGAGTTTAGTAGTAAGGGTTGATACTTGCCACATAGCTCATATGTACAAAGTGTTGGTATGGTGTGTTGAGGAGACAAGACTATTAAGGGATTGCGGGGAAAGTGATATGGAAACATCTCACATTCACACCAGTAATGACGTATAGGTCACATACATCCAACCAAGGTGGAAAAAGCAGGATTTGCACTGAAAGTGGAAATGAGATCTCTTAAAGATGCAGAGGCTGTAATTCATGTAAAAAGCGTGCCTAGTCCTTATTTTCTTGGGCAATTGCTGTTGTTTGCCCTTGTTAAAATAATACATTTTGAAATAATAATGTTAAAAATGTTAATACAATATAAAATACAATAGCCCTATAGAGCTAGCTTCACCCTAGCTACATGCACATCCTCTAGGGCTTTGATACTGATGGTCTATCCTTAGGGTGGGCAACCTGTGGCACTCCAGCTGTTGTGAAACTATAATTCCCATATTTCACAACAGTTCGAGTGCCGCAGGTTGCCCATCCAATAGGCTATTAATATCACTTCCATGGGGGTATGTCTCCCGGCACCCCCACCTATTAGCTCCATACATCATGCAACGGCTGTACCTGGTACTGCAGCTCTCTACAGCCCAATCCCATTCAAGTGAAGGCACAGCCATTGCCAAGTGTACAGCTCTGTGTCTGGTAAATCAAGCAGACATAGCATTTGACGGTGTTGCAGACCCTTTGGTCAGCTGATAAGTGGTAATTTCGTTCCCTAATGGAAATAACAAAAGCTGCCTAATATATTAAAGTGGTTCTTTGGGAATGATTTTAAATGGCCACCAGCAACCTGTCCTAAAACGTGAGCAGGACTGGTTGCCTCCACTTGCAGAGCTGACTAGCAGGGTGAGGAGGTGAGGTCTCACTACACTGTTGTACTTGCATATATTACATATTAAAAGGGTTTTCCGGGAGTTAACTACTGATGACCTATACTCAGGATAGGTCATCAGTATCTGATCGGTGGGGGTCCGACACCCAGGACCCCCGCCGCTAAGCTGTTTGAGAAGGCAACGGCACTCCCGTGAGTGCCAAGGCCTTTTCTCGGCTTTTCCTAGGCCAGTGACGTAACGTTCATCAGTCACGTGGCCTAGGAGCGGCTCAGCCCCATTCAAGTGAATGGGGCTGAGCATGATACCAAGCACAGCCGCTGTACAATGTATGGCGCTGTGTTTGGTCAGCTGAGAGAAGGCCTCAGCACTCATGGGAACGCTGGTGTCTTCTCAAACAGCTGATCGGCGGGGGTCCTGGGTGTCGGACCCCCACCGATCAGATACTGATGACTTATCCTGAGGATAGGTCATCAGTAGTTAACTCCTGGAAAACCCCTTTAATGTGTTTTCCTATCAGGCTGCTCAGCCATGATGGCATATCATAGGCAGGATCACATCATTACCATCCATGGTAGAGCAATGTAGTGAGGCCCTGCCCCATCACCCCCCTAGGCAGCTCTGCAATTGGAGGCAGCCAGTCCTGCTCACATACTAGGACAGGTTGCTGGTGGCCATTTTAAATTATCGGTGAACCTCTTTAATAAAAATCTGATAAAACTATATGGAATTATAGCCATTGTAAGGCTCTGTTCATATTTCTGTCACAGGCCTCATCAGAAATTTTATTATATTTGAAAGGAAAAATAAAGCAGTATACTAAACTATTTTTTGCCTTGAAATGACGAACACTTTGGTTGACAACTGACTAATTATAGGTCAAGAGGGTCTGTCGGGGACCATTAGTGTTTGTCATTGTATGAATCTAGCACTTGTGAACACAAACTAAGTCAGTGGGATCTGCTTTATAATGTATCTGCCAGATCTTTCATGTTAATTATGTGGCAGTACATAGGCTGGTTCTAATCCCAATGATCTCACTGGAAAATCAAGATTGTCAAGAATATTCTAGGCAAAGACAAATCCAACTAAGGGCAACATCTGTATGGAGTTCTCCCTGTGTTTGCATGAATTTTCTCTAGTTTCCTCTGATTTCCTCACACTATACACATTTACTGCTGAGGAGAAGCTGCTCGTTAAAGGGGTTACCCCATGAAAAATATTCTACAGTTGTTCAAACCAGCACCTGGATCTGAATACTTTTGTGGCTGCATATAATTAAAAATTAAGAATAGCCACTGATTATTCAATAAAATGTATCTGTATAGGACCATCTGCTGTTTGTTCTCATTTATTTGTCATTCTCACTGAGAAGGCCGCACATGCTCAGTTTCATCCTTTAACTGCCTCCTGAGCTGTGATAGGGAAAGAGCTACAAAAGAAAGACACTCCTCCTGAGCTTGATATAAATCTAGCAGAGCAATGAATGGGTAGATCTCTGGAGGTACAGGCTGGTTCTAGCTTTGTTAGAAAGAGATTGTCATGTACTATATAGTGATTTTAATTTTTTACATTAATCATGGGATAAGCCCTTTAAGTGGAGGTGAACTTACATGCAGCAATCACCTCCACAGTATGGGTACAAGCGGTCGCTATTACAATCTGCTGCCCAGAAAAGATCATTTCCATGCTTGCACGAACGACAGGATCACCCAATGAGCAAGCATTTTACACATTCATGGGGTGATTTGCTGCACTTTTATTCCCTGTAATCTGCCCATGTAAATCCACCTTAAGTGAGTAAAAAAAATAACCAAGGGTCAAAAAGTTTTGTGGACAAGTGTCAGTCAATTAAGTATGAAAGGTCACTTTTCATCAAGCAGACAGGAAGGCAATGCTAAATATGTCCATACAATACATATATTTTCTTGCAGGATTCATTTGAAAACAGTAAGACCATTTTTGACATCCCCTGCTGTTTAGCAAATGAATGTTGCTGGGTGAGCAAATGAGGTGCCATACGTGCAATGAGAATAGTCAGACCTTAGAGCAATAAGAGCTCCTTACTAGCCCAGGCACAGTGCTGCTTATATCCTAGGCATGAGTGTGTGTATGCTTTCTCTATAGGAAGACAACCAAAACTGAGGAAGGTGAAAAATAAATTAAAACCAATATTAATGACTTGAAAATGCAATTCACGCTAACCTTTTATTTAAATACTTTGCTTGTATTTAAATAAATACACCAATCACCAGAGCAAGGAGAGAGAAGCACTCACATATAGTGGTCTCTCTTCTTCCTGCAGGGGATGGAGAGTCCATCTCATTCCACGTTCTTCAGTGAGGGGAGAGAGCACAATGTGCAAAACATTTCTTTCTCCTTGTTCTAGCGATCAGTGGGGGTCTGAGCACTCAGACCACCTCCGATGAAAACTGTTCATGTGTTTCATTGACATTTGACAAATCAAAAGTTTTTCTGAAAACCCAACGATCCTTTATTTTGACATTTGTCATCAGCCTTTTGCCCTTTGTAAACAGCGATGTGCTGAAGACCAACAGTCTGTATGTGGATGAATGATCGCAGTGGCAATCATTCATCTCCATACAGAGGCGATGTTTGCTGCATGAAGCTCTACTGCTGTTGAATGGTCTGGCAATGACCTTGTTGAATGATCTGGTAATAATCGTGAACAAACAGTTCATTCCCGATCCTGTGCATCAGCCCAAGTGAAAGGACCCTTACTAGAATGTTCTTTTATCATCTGCTTGTTTATTCTTGCAGAAAAGATATGAAATGCAATAAATCACCATATTTAAGCATACTTTATTAAACACGTCTTGAGATATGATGATCCCTTGCAGAGCTTAGAACAGATAATTCAAAGCACTGCCAAAATCAGATATAAATAATGCATGACATCACACAAATGCTGGAAAAAAAAAAAAACAGCTACATTTTATGCTTTTTTCTTTTTTTTTTTGGGTGGGGGGGGGTATGTATCTATCAGATGTGATCCCTAATACATGAGCATGGATAGGTCAGAAATTATCTCCACAGATCTACCGCTATAGTTAATGATCTCAATGCATTACGCTCAAGACTGTTGATTTCAACAAATGTTTTGCATCATGATACAAGTAATTCTTATTCTTCATGTTATAGGACCAACTGTTATTTATTTGTGACTTGTTAATTGTAAATGCTGTATCAATTCTAATTTTTCCTTTTTACTTTTCACCATGTGTGAAGACCTTTCCTCCCCAAAATGTTCAACGGGGAGGCTAGTTCCTCGTCCAGAAATGTCATCCGCAGCTCCAGCATCAGCGGAGAGATGTACAACCTAGAGAAGGGTACTTCGGTGTCTTCAGATGCAGCTGGTGGTACAACAAAGAAGAGGAGGTCCAGTCTTGGAGCAAAGATGGTGGCAATTGTGGGGCTGTCCCAGTGGAGTAAGAGCACAATGCAATTAAACCAGCCTGGTGAGTCTTCTTCATATATGAAATCTGAAATGTTATACAATACATAAAATAATGTGCGAATGGACGACTAGAAATTGAGTTTTTTTTGCCTTTCATTTTCTGTTTAATTTTCATAAATATATTATATTATCGATCTTGTCCTAATGTTGAGTTACAGACTATATTATAGTCCAGAGCTACATGAAAGGTGAAATCTCCTAGCTTTCCTTTTTGGCACAAAGTGTGCACAAAGCTTTCTCTGCTGCTTTGCATTCTGGGAGGTGTAGTCAAGCTACAAAACGCTGGAACAAAACCTTTTTTTAAATATACACCAAGCTCTGAGCCATCGAGTCTCTACAAGACATCTAAAATTGTCCTGTGGTATATGACACCAAGATATTAACAAAAGATGCTTCAAGTCCTTTAAATTGCAACGCGTGGCCTCTATGGAACAGACTTCTTCCAGCATGTCCAACAGCTGTTCAATGAGATTCAGATATCGGGACTTTGAAAACAATTTTTTTCAGGACGTTATTGTGCTGAAAGAGGCCACTGCCATTATCTTCAGCAATATTTAGATACGTGATATGTGTCAGTGTACCATTCACATGAATTTCAGGATCCAAGGTTTCCCAACCGAACATTGACCAGAACATTATATTCTTTCCCCTCTAAGCAAGACAGAAAAAATGTGATTCATGAGACTAGACCACTTTCTTCCATTACTTTGTGGTCCAGTTGTATACAATGTAGCTGCTTTCACAGATTAAAACAGGTCATCATGGGCACTCTACCCAGTCAAACAAATTGTGGACACAGCATGATTCGATGGAGGGGAAGAGCTACTATGAAAAAGCTTGTCTTTGACAGGTTGTCAAGCCAAGTTGCAAATATTCACCTCCAGGCTATCTGCTAGGTTCAAGATACTCTTTGATCCCAGCATAACCCATAAGAAGGAAAAGCAGATACTGCACAACATTTTCAGGGATTTCTTTAAAAAAACACTTTATGGGTCCTACTCATATTTTAAAAAGCCTACCAAATGGGTATAAATAGCACTGTACTAGTACTATCAACTACAGTATGTTTTTGTTCTATTTGTGCAGGTGGCCACTGAAGAAATAAATATTCTCATTGGGATATAAAAAACCATTGTACAGATATACATTGCTCTGTCTCGCAGACTTAGGATGCCCATACACATTAGCTGATAGTGGGGTTGAGCTGATTTTGGTAACACCAGATAACTATCTAATGTGTATGGAGTTGTTGGAGGAAAGAAGGACTGGGCATGTTGGATCTAATACGCCCAATCCTTTGTTCCCATGAGTAGTAAGTCATTGCCAGAGTGTATATGTAAAATGTCACTTCTTTGTTACTTCCAATCCTGGTGGTTATGCGGGAATACTGTGTGTTATAGATCTGGCTCTTGGTTTGTTCCTGGACCCCCTGGTCTGTTTGTAGATCCAGCCACCTAACAAGTTCATGTGGCCTCTGTACGGAAGGTTCTATACAGTTGAAAGCCCTGCCCCTTTCTGACACAAATAACATTTATATTGGGGCATGGGTGAGCTGTATAGGCATGTTGAGAGTTATTCCTGTCTGACAAAATGATGATATCAATTAACTCATCATTATTTGTGGTTGTTACATAGTTGGATTTGACGTAAGGTTGAAAAAAGCCACAGGTATATCAAATCCAACCTATAATCCTACTGTGTTGATCCAGAAAAAAGCCAAAAACCCCTGTGAGTTGGTTGGGAATTACCTATATTAGGGCAATATGTTTCACAGACAATATATATCGCTATCAGAATAAAGCCCTGGATTAACGTCCCATCTCCAAAATTCTAGTACACATACTGATCTATTTATACCCAGGAGTGTGACCATGACAAGGGGACATCCTCTACATGTAGAGGAAAGGAGGTTTCTACACAAACATAGAAGAAGATTCTTTACGGTAAGAGCAGTGAGACTATGGAACTCTCTGCCTGAGGAGGTGGTGATGGTAAGTTCACTAAAAGAGTTCAAGAGGGGCCTGGATGTATTTCTGGAGTGTAATAATATTACAAACTATAGCTACTAGAGAAGGGTTGTTGATCCAGGGAGTTATTCTGATTGACTAATGTTTTTTTACTAAAATGAGGAAAATTGGCTTCTACCTCACAGGGTTTTTTTTTTGCCTTTTTTCTGGATCAACTTGCAGGATAACAGGCTGAACTGGATGGACAGAAGTCTTTTTTCAGCCTTACAAACTATGTTACTATGTATTTCAAGAAAAGCATTCAGGCCCTTCTTCGGCTTAATCAACCATCACAGTATTGTATTCCAGAGAGTTCCATACTATTCCAATACTGTTCTTACCTTCTTTCCTCTAGCTGTAGAAGCTACTATCTTGGCATGGTTACAGGCATGGGTATAAAAATGTACTGTCCTTTCATGTATTTGTACATTGTAATTTACATTTTCCCTAAGCGGTACTTTTTCCAAACTTAATAACCCTCAAGTTTGCTAACTAGTCTTGGTACTGCAATCCCCACATTCCCTGAATTACCTTGGATGCCCTTCTCTGCACGTGCACTAGTTCAGCTATATCCTTCTTATACACAAATGGCCATAATTGTACACAATATTCCATGTGTGGTCTGACCTGCATAGAGGTAAAACTACAGGATGTTCTTCTCATGAGCATATGTGCCTCTTTTGATGCATTCCATGATTTAATTTGCCTTGGCAGCAGTTGCCTGGCATTGGTCGCTAAAATTAAGTTTACTGTCCACCAATATCTTCAAGTGTTTTTCAGCGGCAGTTTGACCCAGTGTTAAATTGTAGAACGTCTTTCTCAGTCCAAGTGTAGAAATTTACATTTAGCTACAATGAAATTCTTTTGTGATTTCTTTACCCAAGCTTCCAGCTTCCCCAAATCCCTTTATAATATTATCCTCTTCTGTGGTGATTACCTTACAGAGCTTAGTATTATCTGCAAATATTGAATTTCTACAATCTAAGCCCTCTACAAGGTCATTAATAAATATATTAAAAAAAGAGCCCATAACTGAACAGGGCATACATGGATATGATAGGAGCCCGCAGCAAAACTCAGTGTGGGTACCCCAATGAAATTTCTATTTTTTTTTATTTGTGGGGGAATCTTTTAATTAAAAAAGTCTGCTTTCCCTGACTTCTGTCAGACAATGCAGAAGAGATGCTTTTTATATATGGTGATCAGTCTTAACACCATATTTCTCAATGTTTTTACACCAGACAACTAGAATAAATATATTGATAAACATCCCCTATACTGCTCCAAATCCTCTGCTTCCCCTCACACAGTATATTATAAAACTGTCTCCCTGCAGCCCCCTATGCCATCAATGTCTGAGTGGGGCTACCCCTTTAAATCCTGCAAAGGGAGGTGAATGCCACCTGGACCCAATTATTTGTCTATTAGAGTGTTTTTGAGTAGGTTAGACTTAACGCGAATTTCTGCAGTGCAACCTGTCCAAGTTCGTTCAGCTTAATCTAATTATCAACACTATAGTACAGCAAGTACAGACTGATGCCAAGAACAAACATATAGAAATGACAACTTAGACAAGCTGAGAGCTGTCCTTGGGGATTGAAGTAGAGGCCTGTTAATTTACTTCTGCGGAAGGCACACTGAACCAGACAGCTGCACTTTATGATCAAAGGGGGTCATTTGCTAAATGATATACACCAGTTTTCTGGCGTATGTCTGTCGCCAGGTCTAAAAAATGGGGGCGTGGCATGCAGGGCCGGCCTTTGGGGTGTGCGACCCGTGCGGTTGCAAAGGGCGCTTCACTCCCAGCCAGTTAAGGGGGCGCCCTGCCAGAGCGCCCCCTTAATGGCCCGGCCTGCTCCTGTACAGCGTCTTGTGCCCCCCTGTTTTTTTTAAAGTGGCTGGGTGGGCTGATCTGAGGTCTGAGGGGGGGCACAAGACGCTTGTCTGAGGGGGGCACAAGACGCTGATCTGAGGTCTGATGGGGGCACAAGATGTTGATCTGAGGTCTGAGGGGGGGCACAAGACGCTGGTCTGAGGGGGGCACAAGACCCTGATCTGAGGTCTGAGGGGGGCACAAGACCCTGATCTGAGGGGGGCACAAGACGTTGATCTGAGGTCTGATGGGGCACAAGACGCTGATCTGAGGTCTGATGGGGGCACAAGACGCTGACCTGAGGTCTGATGGGGGCACAAGACGCTGACCTGAGGTCTGATGGGGGCACAAGACGCTGACCTGAGGTCTGATGGGGGCACATTGTGTTGATCTGAGGTCTGATGGGGGCACAAGACGCTGATCTGAGGTCTGATGGGGGCACAAGACGCTGATCTGAGGTCTGATGGGGCACAAGACGCTGATCTGAGGTCTGATGGGGGCACAAGACGCTGATCTGAGGTCTGAAGGGGGACACAAGATGTTGATCTGAGGTCTGATGGGGCACAAGACGCTAACCTGAGGTCTGATGGGGGCACATTGTGTTGATCTGAGGTCTGATGGGGCACAAGATGCTGATCTGAGGTCTGATGGGGGCACATTGTGTTGATCTGAGGTTTGATGGGGGCAGAAGACGCTGATCTGAGGTCTGATGGGGGCACAAGACGCTGATCTGAGGTCTGATGGGGCACAAGACGCTGATCTGAGGTCTGAAGGGGGACACAAGATGTTGATCTGAGGTCTGATGGGGCACAAGACGCTGATCTGAGGTCTGATGGGGGCACATTGTGTTGATCTGAGGTCTGATGGGGGCACAAGACGCTGATCTGAGGTCTGATGGGGCACAAGACGCTGATCTGTGGTAGTACCACATTATCAGTACTAGTGTTATCTGTGATTTTACACAGGACTGCAGGTAACACTACTACATTTTCTATACTCAGATAGCCATCACTGTGTTACCTCTACAGTTACAAAGGACTGCAGGGGACATCTACTATATTATCTATACACAGATAGTTATCACTCTGTAAGGGGGCCCTCTGAGACTTTATCGCCCAAGGGCCCACCTGAACCTGGAGCCGGCCCTGGGCTGACATCACACATGCGCAGAAGGACTCAGAGGGTGGTAGGGGAAAGTTAGCGGCTGCACTGCTGTAAGTAAGTGCTCCCAAACAACGTGATGACCGGGGGGGCGGGGTTTAATTGGGAGCAGGACTATATACTTAAGGCCCCATCCATATACTTAAGGCCCCATCCTTATTGTATATACTTAAGGCCCCATCCTGTATAGGATAATAGAGATGGCAGTCATGGCACACATAACTCACACATGATTAAACACCAGTGAGGGGTTTAGTGATGTGAGCTATGTGTGTGCCATCCCCATTATCTCATACAGGAAAATATAGTGACAGTGTCAGACCGTATAGAGCTATAAATACAGTGCAGAGATATATAGAGAATAGAGTGATATAGGACAATATCACTGACAATAACAACTGAAAATATGTCTTATATTCTAGGTTCTTCAAATAGCCACCTTTTGCTTTGATTACTGCTTTGCACACTCTTGGCATTCTCTTGATGAGCTTCAAGAGGTAGTCACCTGAAATGGTATTCCAACAGTCTTGAAGGAGTTCCCAGAGATGCTTAGCACTTGTTGGCCCTTTTGCCTTCACTCTGCGTTCCAGCTCACCCCAAACCATCTCGATTGGTGACTGTGGAGGCCAGGTCATCTGGCGTAGCACCCCATCACTCTCCTTCTTGGTCAGATAGCCCTTACACAGCTTGGAGGTGTGTTTGGGGTCATTGTCCTGTTGATAAATAAATGATGGTCCAACTAAACGCAAACCGGATGGAATAGCATGCCGCTGCAAGATGCTGTGGTAGACATGCTGGTTCAGTATGCCTTCAATTTTGAATAAATCCCCAACAGTGTCACCAGCAAAGCACCCCCACACCATCACACCTCCTCCTCCATGCTTCACGGTGGGAACCAGGCTTTGGAACCAAAGATCTCAAATTTGGACTCGTCAGACCAAAGGACAGATTTCCACTGGTCTAATGTCCATTCCTTGTGTTCTTTAGCCCAAACAAGTCTCTTCTGCTTGTTGCATGTCCTTAGCAGTGGTTTCCTAGCAGCTATTGTACCATGAAGGCCTGCGGCACACAGTCTCCTCTTAACAGTTGTTGTAGAGATGTGTCTGCTGCTAGAACTCTGTGTGGCATTGACCTGGTCTCTAATCTGAGCTGCTGTTAACCTGCGATTTCTGAGGCTGGTGACTCGGATGAACTTATCCTCCGCAGCAGAGGTGACTCTTGGACTTCCTTTCCTGGGGCGGTCCTCATGTGAGCCAGTTTCTTTGTAGCGCTTGATGGTTTTTGCGACTGCACTTGGGGACACATTCAAAGTTTTCCCAATTTTTCAGACTGACTGACCTTCATTTCTTAAAGTAATGATGGCCACTAATTTTTCTTTACTTAGCTGCTTTTTTCTTACCATAATACAAATTCTAACAGTCTATTCAGTAGGACTATCAGCTGTGTATCCACCTGACTTCTGCCCAACACAACTCATAGTCCCAACCCCATTTATAAGGCAAGAAATCCCACTTATTAAACCTGACAGGGCACACCTGTGAAGTTAAAACCATTTCAGGTGACTACCTCTTGAAGCTCATCAAGAGAATGCCAAGAGTGTGCAAAGCAGTAATCAAAGCAAAAGGTGGCTACTTTGAAGAACCTAGAATATAAGACATATTTTCAGTTCTTTCACACTTTTTTGTTAAGTATATAATTCCACATGTGTTAATTCATAGTTTTGATGCCTTCAGTGTGAATCTACAATTTTCATAGTCATGAAATTACAGAAAACTCTTTGAATGAGAAGGTGTGTCCAAACTTTTGGTCTGTACTGTATATATATATATACTGTCCTACTCTATATATCTCTGCACTGTATTTATAGCTCTCTATACAGTCCTAAATTTGTACTTGCTGGTGTAGATTTGCTGGTGTAGATTTAGACCGGTGGTGGATGTACCTAAGTTATGTAGAGGCTGACGTCTCTACATAACTTCAGTGTATCCACTGCCAGCGCAGGGGTTATTAGGACCAGCGTCTAAAACACCAGTCTTAATAAATAACCCCCAAGATATGTACATCAAAGTGTGTGCACAGATCTATACAGTGAAGCTTCCTGGAAAGTTGACCTGCATTAGAAGACAGTAAGGGAAGACTTTCTAACAATCACTGGGGCAGTTTTATGTTTTGTCTATGCGGGATCCCCTGCAGTGGTTAATATAAGGCTTTGGATGATATTGTTTATGATTTATTGGTGCTTGCCACTAACAATTTAGATCTAAAAAATGTCATGTGCGTGTTTGTGTGTAGCTTATTATTTTTATCGCGAACACTTTTAGGACGTCTATTAGATGTACATATTTCACAGTACACTAAACCTAAAAAATGTGGGTAATAGCAAATGGGACAGGACCAACGCGCAAATTTGCATAAAATTAAAGGCCTTATTTCCCAGAATTGGGGGCATGGATAAGTATGGGACAAAGAGCATTACAATATTCTGATAATATAGGTATGAGGTGATCGATTCCCTTTAAGCTGTTTGTCATTATGCAGGATTTTCTGCATATTCCAAGATATTAGCAACATTATGAAAATCCTGCAGAGAACACAGGGGTTAATTTCTTACTGACTGCTTCCATTTTCAGCAGGTAAACCGGTGAGGGGATGAGGCTTATCCAACAACAATGCATATAGCACAGCAGGCACAGGAGAGGGGGGAGGCTCCTGCTGCAACCAGTTGTCATAAGCTGACCATAGACATTGGATAATGCTAATTTGGCAGGCAGTTATGTTTCCCAAATGCCTTCATACACGTGCCCACTCATCTCAGTGAAGAATGCATATGTCCTGAAGGGAATAAAGTCACTGGCAGACACCTCTGGCCATGACTTATCTCCCTGAGAACAAAAGGATCGCCTTTTGAAATCCAGTTGCCCAAAACTTATCTTTGGTGGCACTTGAGGAGAGAGTCAGGAGGCTCCATACACATTGTGCCAAAATTGTTGGTTTCAGTGGACATTTTCCTATCTGTATAGCCAGCATTACAGCCAGGCACAGGGTATGGGAGGATGGGGAAGTGGCTCATCTCCGGAGCCACATAGAAAATATTTCTTTATATTATTTGTCAGTTTATTGTAAATTGTGCATTTTCAATGTTTAGTGTCTTTTCAAGATACAGCTGTCTGATGACAAATATACTTTAACCAGAGGCGTAGCTAGAGGTTCAGCACAGGGGGGCGAAACATACTTGAGTGGGCCCCCCACTTAGCTGCTTCCCAAATGCACGTTTCCAACTTCACAGGCACAAACTACTAGTTGTGGTTATAATATTGTATTAGAAAGATGACTGTATAAACTGCTAGATCATCTATGCTGTTAAGTACAGTACAATAGACTTTCTACATACCCTAGTCTAAATACTCTACCACATAATGCAGTAAAATATAGGAGTAATAGGAGTAAAAAACAAGGGGACTCCTATGTTAAAGGAAACCTGTCCCCAGTTTTTACATCACTAAACTAACAGTCCCCTGACCCCATCAGACCTCAGATCAGCGTATTGTGCCCCCATCAGACCTCAGATCAGCAGATGGTGCCCCCATCAGACCCCAGATCAGCAGAATGTGCCCCCATCAGACCTCAGATCAGCGTATTGTGCCCCCATCAGACCTCAGATCAGCAGATTGTGCCCCCATCAGACCTCAGATCAGCAGAATGTGCCCCACATCAGACCTCAGATCAGCAGAATGTGCCCCCATCAGACCTCAGATCACCTTAATGTGCCCCCCATCAGACCTCAGATCAGCAGAAGGTGCCCCCATCAGACCTCAGATCCACTTAATATGCCCCCATCAGACCTCAGATCAGCAGAATGTGCCCCCATCAGACCTCAGATCAGCAGAATGTGCCCCCATCAGACCTCCGATCAGCTTAATGTGCCCCCATCAGACCTCAGATCAGCAGAATGTGCCCCCATCAGACCTCAGATCAGCAGAATGTGCCCCCATCAGACCTCAGATCAGAAGAATGTGCCCCCATCAGACCTCAGATCAGCAGAATGTGCCCCCATCAGACCTCAGATCAGCGTATTGTGCCCCCATCAGACCTCAGATCAGCAGAATGTGCCCCCATCAGACCTCAGATCAGCAGAATGTGCCCCCATCAGACCTCAGATCAGCGTATTGTGCCCCATCAGACCTCAGATCAGCGTATTGTGCCCCCATCAGACCTCAGATCAGCAGAATGTGCCCCCATCAGACCTCAGATCATCAGAATGTGCCCCCATCAGACCTCAGATCAGCCCACCCAGCCACATAGAGCGCCGGACCAGAGGGCAGCCACAGCGCAGGGCAGGTAAGAAAGGTTTTTATTTTAACCTTAGGCTACTTTCACACTTGCGTTTTATAATTCCGATATTGAGTTCTGTCATAGGGGCTCAATACCAGAATAAAACGCTTCAGTTTTGTCCCCATTCATTGTAAAAATCATTCCGTTGCGTCTTCAGACAGGAGAGCAAACCGCAGCATGACCCCCAATGAAAGTCAATGGGGACGGATCCGTTTGGTGTGACACAATGGTGAACGGATCCGTCCTCCATTGACTTTCAATGGAGTTCATGACGGATCCGTCACCTGCACACATACATACAGACATACACATAAACACACACAGACATACACATACAAATACACATACATACTTACATGATCCCAGCAGGTCTCCACAGCGCAGGAGGAGCAGGACGGCGCACACATGGGATGATTCCACCTGGCCCCAGCAGAGGGCGCTGTGGGGAATCGTCCTATGTGCGCGCCGTCCTGCTCCTCCTGCACTGTGGAGACCTGCCGGGAGCATGTAAGTATGTATGTGTATTTGTATGTGTATATGTCTGTGTGTATGTACTGTGTGACATGTGTGGGGCCGGAGGGCGGTTCCGGCCCCACACATGTCCCTGCGGCAGCACGGATCCGGCGGCACCCTTCACCTGCCGGATCCATGCTGCCGCTAATGTGAAAGAGGCCTTATGTGGCTGGGTGGGCTGATCTGAGGTCTGATGGGGGTCCCTACATACAAGTGAAGTGAGCGCTTCCATAATGCAAGCGCTCACTTGTATTCGACTGATTGTACTAAAGGCATCCCTGCTGGGCCCCCCAGAGGCACTGGGCCCGGAGCTGTCGCCCCCTCTGCCCCCCCCCCCCCTCGGTAGCTACGCCTCTGACTTTAACTCATAGACACATGGCTGAGAAGACAAACACATATAAATTGCATTGTATCCTGAAGAGATTTGTAGTTGGTTCATGGACCCCTGCCTGGTCACTTCTTATCTCTGTAGTTTTGTGGGGGGTGTTCAGTGTGTTATCTAATTTTTCTTTTTTTTGTGATGTGATTATCCTATCAGGAAAGCCACCCTTCATGCAGAGCTAACTACTCTTGTTGTCAGTTATATCTGTGCAAAGCTGTCATTAGATTGACAGTGCAGATGCCGCCTCGCAAGCTGATATGGCTCTTACACAGCCACCATCACCAGCTCAATACATGCGTGAGGAGCTTCAACAAAGGGATTAGAGAAGCACAAGTAGAGAAGGATACGTTCCTTTACTTCACAGATCTGTTATTTGCATAAAGAAGAAACAAATGAATTCTGTATAGGACAGTGGTTAGTCTTCTACATCCTATATGTCCTTCTACTTCAAAGAAACCTCACAAAATGTGATTACTGCATAGAAGAGCCCAGTCTGGAAGTCTGCATGCTTAGAGAAGCAGACTATACAAGCACTCATCCACACTCAAATTATCTTTGCACTGTACTGCTTCTTGGAGAACTCATCATCACAGTTGGAATTTTCCTGATGAGATTCATGCTTCAAGGCAATGCTTTCTGTCATATAAGATAGAACAGTGCAGAATGTATTGAAAAAGGATTTGATGGTATTATGCAGTGCAAGCAGCTTCCTTACAGGACTTCTCTGTTATCCAGGGCCTGCTCCATGAAAGAAAATGTAGAATGCTTAAAGGGAACCTGTCACCATGAAAATACAAAGTAATCTGCAGGCAGCATGTTATAGAGCAGGAGGAGCTGAGCAGATTGATATGTAGTTGTAATAAAATTCTTAGTATAACCCGCTCATTCTGGGCTTTGAAGTCAAGGAAGCTGTTCTATCATTGATTGACAGCTCTCTCTGTATACACTGTCATAGAAAGAAGGTTGTCAATTACTGATAGGACCGCCTCCTGTATTTCAAAGCCCGGAATGAGCAGAAATTTAAATAAATAAATTACAAGTTTTACAGAATTTTTTTCTATAAAATTATATTTCATTCTACGTAGCTCAGGCAATATTAAAGAACAAAAATTACACACATAGAAGATAATCAAAACCATATATATAGCCCCTATTCAGTGAGCATCAGACTTAAAGAGATAATTACAACCTACAAAGAACAACAAGTCCACTAAAGCTCATAAATATAATCTTTATTGAAAAAATTCATAAAATATACATTAAAAGAGGATAAGGATAGAGAGTTCACAAAAAAGTGTGACTCCCCTGGACCAACCCAGACCTCTGCAAAACATATTAGGGCAGTAAAATGACATCTGATTTAAACTGTCATAACAAACAGTAGAAAGAAGTACACTCATAATTTGAGGAAAAGTAAATACTACTATAGTCGTCCCCAAAGAAATGAGACAAACATTCTCATGTCTATTGTAACCTGTGCATCAAAGGTAACTAACATATCAAACATAGACAGCATAGTACGATGTCCCTAGGTACAAAAAGACTTACCCACAGAGGAAAAAAGTCAGTCCAGGAGAGCCACACACCCCAACGCACGTTTCGGCCCCACGCCTTCCTCTGGGGGTGTGGCTTTCCTTATTAGTAGTGGGTATATATAGTGAAGACCATCCAATCAGTGAAGTCAAATTATAATTCTAAAATTCAATATACCTGTATGTTTACGCCCAAATCAGCATCTGCACCGGAAGAACGTCACGGTCACGTGGTGGCCAGTCACGCGGCCGCGCGTCCTCACGCTATTCAAATGTGCCGAGAGGCATCCGGCATTACGCAGCGGACACGTGATAGCCGGTCACGTGACCACGCGTATCCCGGATACCAAGATGCTAACGATACCTCTGAGGACAGCCGCGGTCATGTGATAGAAAAGACCACATGATCGCAGCAAAATACTCAAATAGATATTATATATATCGGATGGATAGGCTGCATTATATAGGACAAAGAGAGGTTAGTGGAATAGGGAACTAACATATGAATATGTTAAAGTGCTATGTGCATATCACCATTAAGTCGAAAATATATACCAATAATCATAGTGTGCTATACAAAAAAATTTCATTTATACAAGAATAAAAATGTGAATAAACATAAGTACATTAGAGAAATTGTTATTACATGATAATACATGTACTAGTGATCATATACTAAACAATTAAAAAAACAAAACAGTGATTACATAGTGAAAAAACATAAATAATAAAGACATGATTACCAAAAAATATGACATTTTGAAAAATTACATAATAAATATATCGTGAATATTCATATAAATTCATATGATAGAAAGTGTTCAACTATTCTCCTCCATCCCTTCGTTGCAATACTGTTATTCTTCCCGATATCCCAAAGGAAAGGAAAAAAACCAGCTATATCCATCCTTATAGCATACCACCATTGGTGAAGAGATATACAGACGTGCAGAAGATATATCTATCTCCTGATCCCCCCACTGCCGGATGATCTACAGAAATATAAAATAACAATCAAAACAGAAAAGCAAAAATGAAGATTAAAAGAACCTAAAATCAAAAATTCTTATCCTAGCACTCAGAGGAACGGAGCAAAACTCAAAGAGTCATTTAGACCCCTAGGATGCATTGTGCCCAGGGTCCAAATCCATTTGGTCTCCCGTTGTGCAAGCATTTTCATTATATCCCCTCCTCTCCTACTCAAATCGACCCTATCAATCCCTCTAACCATGAAACCACTAGGATCACAATTATGGTACATTTTAAAATGTTTTGGGATCGATTTTAAATTCATAGAGTCCTCACATTTCTCTGCCTTAACGATATCTCTGACATGTTCTCTTACCCGTACCTTTAGTTCTCTTGTGGTTAATCCAATGTATATCTTCAAACAAGGGCACACCGCAAAATAAATCACCGCCCTCGTATTACAGGTAATTGCATGAGTGATTTTAAATGTTTTAGTTCGATCTGAGTCATGAAAATCTGTAGCTCGTGCAACATTGGGGCAGGCCACACATCTCCCACATGGTGTGCAACCCCATTTTGGTCCTCTCGAGCCAAAGATTGCACCCTCTCGTTTTGGGGAATAAAAGGATCTCACCAAATAGTCCTTTAAATTCCTGGAACGTCTAGAGACTAGGGATGGGTATGGTGTCAGATATTTTTTAAGGACTGGGTCACACTTTAGAATGGGCCAATATTTCTCAAGAATCAGTCGCATGTCGGCCCATCGTGCATGGTAATTGGTGATATATCTCACTATATTTTCCGGCCCCTTTTTTGTTTTTGAATGAATCAAGATCCCACGGTTCAAATTCTTTGCCTTATTGTAGGCTCTCTTTATTGACCTCCTACTGTACCCCCGTTCCAGGAAGCGTTCAGTCAGAACACGTGCTTGTTTTTCAAAGTCCACATCACTGGAACAGATACGACGTATCCTGATGAACTGCCCAATTGGGATCCCTCTAATTGTCTGTACCGGATGAGACGATGATGCGTGTAGTAGAGAATTTACTGATGTCTCCTTACGATATACCTCGGTCTGTAAGAGACCGTTATCATCACATTTCACCGCCACATCAAGGAAGTCAATCTTCCTTGGGTCATGTTTATATGTAAGATGGATATTTTGCTCATTTTTGTTCAGTTCCTCAATAAATGCACACAAGGTTTCAGTGGTGCCATGCCAGATCATAAAGATGTCGTCGATGTACCGGGCCCAAAAAATGACCCGGTCCATCGACGACATCCGATCTGACATGAATAGCTCCCTCTCCCACAGCCCCAGGAACAGATTTGCATATGAGGGCGCACATGCCGCCCCCATTGCTGTTCCCTGGAGCTGTAGGTAGAAGGAGCCATTAAATGTAAAAAAGTTATGTGACAAAACGAACCGTAAAAGGTCAACAGTAAGGTTCAACAATTCTGGGTCAAATTCACTCATTGATAGAAAGAATTCCACTGCTCTTATACCGTCTTCATGTCTAATGTTCGTGTATAGCGACTCAACATCGCATGTAACTAGGAGCATATCCGCATCCAAATGGATGCCATCAATCTGTTGGAGAAAATCCGCCGTATCACGAACATAAGACGGCAGACATTGAACTAAAGGTTTTAAATGAAAATCCAGAAATTTGCAGACATTTTCAAAGGGACCACCACACCCTGAAATAATGGGCCTACCTGGAGGTATCCGTGCATTTTTGTGAACTTTGGGTAGTAAGTATAGAGTCGGCACAGTAGGATTGTCAACCAAAAGAGCTTCATTCAATTGTTGAGTAATGATGTTTTTATCCCTCGCTGTATCCAATAGAGAGCGAAGGGTAGTACTAAAGGATAATAGGGGATTATATGTAAGTTTTCTATAGCAAGTGATGTTGCGTAGCTGGCGGTATGCCTCTGCTTCGTACATTTTACAAGGCCATATCATCACATTTCCACCCTTGTCGGCCGGTTTGTATACCACATCTTTCAAAGAACGTAATCTTTTCAGACTTTTACGTTGATCATTTGTAAGATTATCACGTGGGATATTTGATGATATTTCCGAAAATTCCTGTGTGACCAATTTAACAAATAGGTCTACAGTTGGACATACCGACAAGGGTGGAAATTTCTTAGATCGTTTTTGAATAACCATAGGGACCTTACCATTTTGGCCCACTCGTTGTTCCTCAAGTAGTCCTTCCAAGATGGCCAATGTTTCTCTCTCCATCGGAGTATTTAGATCTCCCTCTCCATTTGGTTTATCAAACCATTTTTTAAAAACCAGGGCCCGTCCAAAAAGGTGTAAATCCTTCACCGCTGTAAATACATCAAAGGAATCACAGGGTGAAAATGTCAGACCCTTTTGTAGTACACTAATATCAACTTCCGAAAAGGAATAATCTGAAAGATTAATTACCTTTAGATTCGTTTTTTGTTGTTGTTGTGCACCATCCTTCTCATCCCATTTTCTCTTATTTGCTTGTCCTCTCTGTTCCCATCTTTTCCTACTTCTATCCCTCCAACGAGTTGTCATACCTGAACTCACTTCATTATGTGACATATTGTCACTCACTGAAGAGGATACTGATGACGTTCTATTGAGGGATTTTGTGTAATCAATCCTTCGCCAGCGATACATCCTTTTACACTGTTGATCATTTAAATCTCTCTCCAATTTTTTCGTTTTAGTAGTTTGTAACTCTTTTTCCCAAACTTCAAACTGTGATTCTAATTTTTTGTTAAACATTTCCCAGTCCTCTTTGGTACTCAACTCCTTTAGTTGACTCTGTGTGGATTCAATGTCCTTGTCCAGATCATGTATAGTGTCCTGATTGAGACCCACAAGCAGCTCCATAAACTTCATGGAGGTACCTGTGCAAATCTCCTCCCACCTTGTAACAAACACATCATCATTGATGGGGAAAGAAGGGAATACCTGCACACGTAGACCTCTTGGAACCAATCCCCTCTGGATATAATTCTCCAGAAAGGCTTTGTTCCACCATATCTTAATCCTACGGTGTAATTGTGACCTCAGAGTATTCTGAAGCTCGCTCACATTCCTCAGGCAATGTAGCTCAGGCAATGTAAATGTGATCACGCCTGCCTGGCGCTGTCAAGTATGCGGCAATTGCAAAGAGAGCTGAGAATCTAGTTGTAATGGCAATGTCCCTGCTGCCCCTAAAGCTCATTTGCATATATTAAAACTTCATTTTTCTCAGCAATGCGGGCACATTAAATGAAACCTTAAAGTATTATTCCCATCTCAGACAATGGGGGCATATCGCTATGATATGCCCCCGTTGTCTGATAGGTGCAGGTCCATCTCTGAGAAGCGCACCTACATCGAGAACGGATACCTGAAAGTCGTGGAGGGTGCACTGCACATGCGCAGCCGCCCTCCATTCATTTCTATGTGGCCTCCAAAAAGCTATTTCTGTCTGCTGCATAGAAATGAATGGGAGCGGTGGCTTCTATGGGGAGAGCACTTGAAAACCCAGGGTCCTCCGGCCACCACCTTCCACCCTCCGTTCTCAGAGGTGGGACCCGCACTTATCAGACAGCGATATGCCCCCATTGTCTGAGGTGGGAATAACCCTATGATTGTTTACTTCCAAAGGATTCAAATCTGTCTGACCATGTGATAAATGCTTTGAAATGATCTGTGTCTCTGTGTTTCCATCACGTGAGCAGACCAGATTTTCATCCAAGAAAAAGGCATATTTGCTTGTCCATTTCAACATTTATTTTATATTTCACCATAACTGGTATTACAAATACCCACAGAATCAGATCCATATTTGGGATCTAGGAAAATAAAGTATTGTACATTAAGAGCTATACTCAATAGTACAAAGCATTACTGTAAAATAATTATACAGTCAACGTCTATACCTGAGGAACATTATAGATGGATATGTTCTGCCTGGAGAGCCATGTAAGGCACTTGGTAAAATGAGAACTTGCCTCCCATGATTTCCTTATCTACCCCTTTCTTTAGTTTCCTAAAGTTTTCTATGTGCCAGGTAGACTGGCTGGAGTTCTATGACAAAACTGGTGATTCCTTCATCCAGGTCAATAAAGACTAAAACTTGCCATGAGGGGACACATGAACATATGAATGGATGTGTCTAGGGGCTACATATTGATGAACGCACACTTTGTTCACTTACACAATGCTGAATTTAGAGCCGGAGACAGAGGTAGAAAAAAGGAAATTATAAAGATGAATGGTTCCTGTTTTTCAGGCTATTGAGCTCTATTCACAATCATTCACCCTGTTTAAAGTGCAAGCTGAAATGCATCATATTGTTCATTTTAGTTATTTTAATGTTAAGCAATTTTTATATAGTCTGTATCTATTAATAATACTAGATAGAGAAATCATACTTGAATCTGATCTTTTAGACCTTGCCACTAGCTTTCTAGTTTCTCAGTATTAGTTAATGTTTTGGGTGGACATTGGTCCTCCTGTTATGTTGGCCATACATGAGATAAAGGCCATTTCGGATTACTGTCGGTTGAAAAACTGGTCATGCCAAAAATGTCATCGGCCATGCTGGAAAATTTTGGCCTCCCTGGTAAGCCTGTTTAGTCTGGCATGTTGCCTGTGGTATCGTTTGTACATCCTCATGGATGACTGATCGGATGCAATGCAGCCAATCATTGTCTCAAATGTATGGCCTGCCAGTTTCTTTGTTTAGCCCTTTTAGTTACTAGTGAACCTTTATTCAGGTCTTTTGTGGTAGAAAAACTAGTGATGTATACTTTGAGTGGTAAGTTGCATATTTATAAGTTACTGACCCTGCATCTTTATCTTCATTTAATGCATCAGAACAAACTGTTAACGATAATATATCCTAGGAAAATTACCTATCACCTATCAAATTGTTATGTTACATATTTTCACATTTTTTATGTCACTATAAAACATTTTTGCATGATGGCTGTGCTTCTTTGCAAAATAACTAAAGGAATACTTCTTTTGGGGCTTCCCTAATGTATTTGTGAACCTAGTTATTCCCCTCTTCAGCTGCACAGTTAGATGCATTTCTCTCAGAAGCAGGAGGCATCTCCCTTAAGTAGAATCTGCCAGCACTGTATTGCTGTGACGTCCTTTCCCTTACTTCCCACTATGATTGGTTTCAGTTCCGCAGCTCACAGAACATATAAGGAGGGAGAGATCATATTTACAGAAAGGCAGGACACTTGCATTGTAAAAGCAGTTCTTTTTATCAGGCTCAACATCTCACCTAGTTTTGTCGCACATCCATGTCCTCTATGCTGTCTTCTGTGTCTCTATTACCAGGGACAGATCTTGCCTGGCAACAGGCAGTGGACTGCAAATTAGGTGGAAGTCAGAGCCCTAGTGGCCATGACTTTACAGCTTTTTTTTTTAGGTAGCTGCAGACATTTTTTAAAGGAAGTGATTTAGAAATTTGTAATTAATATCATTCTCTATTAAATGAAATGAAATTGTGTGACATTATGGTGACATTTTAAAACAGGCTGTCAGTTCTGTAGAGATCACTTCTCAGCAATCATCTCATTATCATGACAGGCAGGGTTACATGGAAAGATAACATCTCAATTATATAGCAGGAGGCAGAAAAACACAAGACCACATAATTTACAATAGCGTACCTCTTCCCCCTAACTGCAAAGTGACCTCCTATGTAAGATAATAGGCAATTATTTGATTTCTTATGCCTTAAAGGAAAAGTGTGTACCTTCCACATATTCTGCAAGGATGTTAAGGTGTCTTTTGATGTAACTAGAAATATGTTGATTTCTTAGTAAATTGGCAATCAAACATATTTTCACACACCATGACAGTCATTTGCTAACAATATACGCCACTTTTTGGCGTATATCCTTCGCAGATTGCGGCACAAAGGTTATTTGTGCTGCAATCTGGGACTTTTCCCCGCTCATGCAAGGTCTTAAGGGGGGCGTGGCATGGGTGTGCAAGGGGGCAGGCCCATCTAATTTATCCTTTTCTACGCCTGTTTTAGGCGTAGAAAATGGTCTAAATCTACACCAGCAATAAAGCTGGTGTAGATTTAGACAGGCAGTGGATACGCTGAAGTTATGTATAGGCCTGCGCCTCTACATAAATTCAGCGCATCCACCACCATCTAAAGAGGTATTAAGACAGGCGTCTGAAATGCTGGTCTTAATAAATGACCCCCCATATTTGTAATTTACAAGCCAGTCCTCAAAGAAATATGATTTAATTTTTTTAAACTTATTTTTATACCTCGTCATCCATCTTTCATTCTGGGTAATTGTAGAAGGAAGTGCTGAGGAATATGCCCTTATATTAATGTATATATGGGATATATATATATACACTGTGGGCCTTAGTTGCCCCATGTGTATATGTGTTTGGCCCAGGGTCCCCTGTGATATGTATGTACAGTACAGACCAAAAGTTTGGACACACCTTCTCATTCAAAGAGTTTTCTGTATTTTCATGACTATGAAAATTGTAGATTCACACTGAAGGCATCAACACTATGAATTAACACATGTGGAATTATATACTTAACAAAAAAGTGTGAAACAACTGTAAATATGTCTTATATTCTAGGTTCTTCAAAGTAGCCACCTTTTGCTTTGATTACTGCTTTGCACACTCTTGGCATTCTCTTGATGAGCTTCAAGAGGTAGTCACCTGAAATGGTATTCCAACAGTCTTGAAGGAGTTCCCAGAGATGCTTAGCACTTGTTGGCCCTTTTGCCTTCACTCTGCGGTCTTGCTCACCCCAAACCATCTCCATTGGGTTCAGGTCTGGTGACTGTGGAGGCCAGGTCATCTGGCGTAGCACCCCATCACTCTCCTTCTTGGTCAAATAGCCCTTACACAGCCTGGAGGTGTGTTTGGGGTCATTGTCCTGTTGATAAATAAATGATGGTCCAACTAAACGCAAACCGGATGGAATAGCATGCTGCTGCAAGATGCTGTGGTAGCCATGCTGGTTCAGTATGCCTTCAATTTTGAATAAATCCCCAACAGTGTCACCAGCAAAGCACCCCCACACCATCACACCTCCTCCTCCATGCTTCACGGTGGGAACCAGGCGTAGAGTTCATCCGTTCACCTTTTCTGCGTCGCACAAAGACACGGTGGTTGGAACCAAAGATCTCAAATTTGGACTCATCAGACCAAAGCACAGATTTCCACTGGTCTAATGTCCATTCCTAGTGTTCTTTAGCCCAAACAAGTCTCTTCTGCTTGTTGCCTGTCCTTAGCAGTGGTTTCCTAGCAGCTATTTTACCATGAAGGCCTGCTGCACACAGTCTCCTCTTAACAGTTGTTGTAGAGATGTGTCTGCTGCTAGAACTCTGTGTGGTATTGACCTGGTCTCTAATCTGAGCTGCTGTTAACCTGTGATTTCTGAGGCTGGTGACTCAGATGAATTTATCCTCCACAGCAGAGGTGACTCTTGGTCTTCCTTTCCTGGGGCAGTCCTCATGTGAGCCAGTTTCTTTGTAGCGCTTGATGGTTTTTGCGACTGCACTTGGGGACACTTTCAAAGTTTTCCCAATTTTTCGGACTGACTGACCTTCATTTCTTAAAGTAATGATGGCCACTTGTTTTTCTTTACTTAGCTGTTTTTTTCTTGCCATAATACAAATTCTAACAGTCTATTCACTAGGACTATCAGCTGTGTATCCACCTGACTTCTGCCCAACACAACTCATGGTCCCAACCCCATTTATAAGGCAAGAAATCCTAAACCTGACAGGGCACACCTGTGAAGTGAAAACCATTTCAGGTGACTACCTCTTGAAGCTCATCAAGAGAATGCCAAGAGTGTGCAAAGCAGTAACCAAAGCAAAAGGTGTCTACTTTGAAGAACCTAGAATATAAGACATATTTTCAGTTGTTTCACACTTTTTTGTTAAGTATATAATTCCACATGTGTTAATTCATAGTTTTGATGCCTTCAGTGTGAATCTACAATTTTCATAGTCATGAAAATACAGAAAACTCTTTGAATGAGAAGGTGTGTCCAAACATTTGGTCTGTACTGTATATATATCTATCTATTTGTGTGATTGTATTGTTTAGTCAGTATTGTGGGTAGACGTAAGTGGGATTGAGTAGCGTAGATAGGTTGTGTACTGTATTGTTTTAATAATTAGACTGTGGACGGTAGTATTGTTGTTTAATAAATCTTTTATTATTTAATACAATATTGTGTACAGTGTCTTTATAGCGGTAGCAGTACAGCGTAGTATAACCATAGCACAGTACTTGCACATAGCATTAGGTTGTGTAGGCAATAGGTTTCTATAAAGGCATAAATAGGTGGAACCAGCGAAAGCGTGTTTTTGCATATTTATGAATATTAATTATTAGTATTTCCAAAATATTCATAATTAAGATTATCCTTTAACAGTAAGTCAGTATGCAGTCAAATTATTGACATTTTGCAACTTGAGAAGAAAAATCAGTCTAGCAATTGGAAGTATTTCCATAGCTTAGAACCTCAATGCATACATTCATTATGTGGGATTATTATATGGAAAGTCATTGTGAAATTCCATTGTGGATGCTGTTCTTCTATGGCAATAGTCTCATAGTGACAAACAGGGGTATGCCACAGATGTATGGTATGCTAATGTAAAAGCCTTACACAAAACACCAGCCCTGAATATCTTTTCATGATAAAACTGGCAATAAGTAGGACTCTTGGGCAGATCATGGATACTCTGGGATTATTAAAAGATTTTAATTATACGATGAGAAACAGCACAATGAACTGAATGGAGAAGGCATTAATTACTGTCATGGTCCATGGAGAGATTCACACCTCCAGGTAACCAGTCTGATGAGAACTTCCAGTGTTTCCCCCTCCTCCTGGAAATTAATACACCACTGTGTTTTAGCATTTACAAATTCCGTTGGTCCACACAGTCCGACTTTTATATGCAGCATCTTTCAAATATTTCTGTAATGTTCAAAGATAATTATGAATTTTTAAATAAAAACTGATTATAGAGTACATTATGCATCAACTGATTCATTTACTGGACTGTCATGCCCAGGATTAGAAAAATATGGCTGCATTCTTCCAGAAACAGTGCCACATTTGCCCACAGATTGTGAGTGATATTACAGCTCACCCCATTCACATAATTGAAGCTGAGCTGCAATACCAAGTATAATCCTTGGACAGATGTGGTACTGTTTGCATCAACCCCACAGAATGAGATGTACAAAAAGTTGACGATGGCTTCTTTTTACACTTGCGCAGTTATTGTATAATTAGTAGAAATGCTAGATAAACCTTTAAGTAGGAAGGAATTTCTGACAAACAATAGTTTTTTTGCAAGCATAGCTGTAAAGTAACAAAAATAAGCGGTCTATTAAAATCTTGTTGTGAGGTCTGCAGGTGATCAAATGAGGGTTTTGACTTTCAGAACCATGGACAGGGCTCAGAAGCAAGCCATCACTGTGTACAGTGCAGACTAGATATGAGAAATTTCTTTAAATTCATTGTGTCTGATTCGGGAATAAGTCCAAAAAATTTGGGGGGATACAAAGTAATTGTACCTACATCGAAAATGCTCCAATTGGCCTGAAAATTGGTATATGACTTTAGGAGGTCTCCTTCTTAAAATTTTTGACTTTTTTTTATCTTTCTATCCTTGTTTAAACAAGTGTTGCGCCATTACATTTGTTAAGCTTTTATATGCGATGCGATGCAAGACACAGACCTTTTCCAGTCTGTGCCCTGAGCTGTATGCAGTCCGACTTTGCGATGATGATGACAGCGGCCTTTGATAGGCTACAGGAACTAGGACTAAAGCCTATTAGAGGGAACAGTGGGCAGGAAAACATTGCTCCTGTAACCCACCGCAGCATTGAACTGTATCGCTGTTTTGAGAACAGCGATGCAGTTGAATATGCAGAGATGAGCGCTTCCACAATTGCCCATGGCTCTTATGCTGCCCCGAACTTGCCTCACCTTGCCTCATTGGCAGTGCTCCCCTGTTCACATCTTGCAGTCAATACATATTTATTAAAAATAAATGGGAGGAGTTACACTTGAAAAGAACATAAGCACCCCTGGATATACAGTCAGGTTGCCTCATATTCAGTCACTGTAGAGTAATGTCTTATGCAGTCTCCCACACAAAAAGTCATCACCATTAAATGATATAACAGTTTTGACAGTTTGGAAGTAAAATTGGCTTTAAGTGAATTGTTTTGATCATCTGGAATTACCAGTATTGTAGCTTCTCTATATTTTTGTACAAATTTTTGTTAAGTTGGTGATAGTGTATTTAAAGTTTCAAAACAGTTACATACAATTAAATGACGATTGCCTGGGACAGTATTTTTCCAAGAAACAATGGCACTTGGTTGTAAAGTGGCTGCACAAAGGCCATGTCATCTATGGTCATGATGTCACAGACAGAAGAGCTGATTGGTGGGTATGTTGGAACTCAGACCCCAACTGATTATATATTTATGACGTGTCCTGAGGAGAGGTTATCAGTATTTAAATCCCAGAAAAGTACTGGGGATAGACCATCATTATCTGATCTGCAGGAGTCCGCACCCCTACCGATCAACTTTTCTGCAGTAGCGCAGGATCAAGTTCAATGAGAAGAGCGTTGCAGCAACCAGCTCAGTGCACTCCATGGATGGAACTGTGCAGCTCTGGCACTGACTTTCAGAACCAGGATTACCGCAGAACCTCTACCTCTCATGAATGGCCACAGTGTAAGGGCCCATTCACATAACTGTATAGTACAGTCATGGCCAAAAGTTTTGAGAATGACACAAATATTATATTTTCACATGATCTGCTGCCCTCTGGTTTTTATGTGTGTTTGTCAGATGTTTTTATCACATACAGAAATATAATTGCAATCATATTATGAGTAACAAAAGCTTATATTGACAGTTAGAATGAGTTAATGCAGCAAGTCAATATTTGCAGTGTTGACCCTTCTTCTTCAGGACCTCTGCAATTCTCCCTGGCATGCTCTCAATCAACTTCTGGACCAAATCCTGACTGATAGCAGTCCATTCTTGCACAATCAATGCTTGCATTTTGTCAGAATTTGTAGGTTTTTGTTTGTCCACCCGTCTCTTGATGATTGACCACAAGTTCTCAATGGGATTAAGATCTGGGGAGTTTCCAGGCCATGGACCCAAAATCTCTATGTTTTGTTCCCTGAGCCATTTAGTTATCCCCTTTTCTTTATGGCAAGGTGCTCCATCATGCTGGAAAAGGCATTGTTGATTGCCAAACTGCTCTTGGACAGTTGGGAGAAGTTGCTCTCGGAGGACATTCTGGTACCATTCTTTATTTATGGCTGTGTTTTTAGGCAAGACTGTGAGAAGCCAATTCCCTTAGCTGAGAAGCAACCCCACACATTAATGGTTTTAGGATGCTTTACAGTTGGCATGAGACAAGACTGGTGGTAGCGCTCACCTCGTCTTCTCCGAATAAGCTGTTTTCCAGATGTCCCAAACAATCGAAAAAGGGGATTCATCAGAGAAAATGACTTTACCCCAGTCCTCAGCAGTCCACTCCCTGTACCTTTTGCAGAATATCAGTCTGTCCCTGATGTTTTTTCTGGAGAGAAGTGGCTTCTTTGCTGCCCTCCTTGAGACCAGGCCTTGCTCCAAGAGTCTCCGCCTCACAGTGCGTGCAGATGCACTCACACCTGCCTGCTGCCATTCCTGAGCAAGCTCTGCACTGCTGGTAGCCCGATCCCGCAGCTAAAAACACTTTTAAGAGACGGTCCTGGAGCTTGCTGGTCTTTCTTGGGCGCCCTGGAGCCTTTTTGGCAACAATGGAACCTCTTTCCTTGAAGTTCTTGATGATGCGATAGATTGTTGACTGAGGTGCAATTTTTCTAGCTGCGATATTCTTCCCTGTTAGGCCATTTTTGTGCAGTGCAATGATGACTGCACGTGTTTCTTTAGAGATAACCATGGTTAACAGAAGAGAAACAATGATGCCAAGCACCAGCCTCCTTTTAAAGTGTCCAGTGGTGTCATTCTTACTCAATCATGACAGATTGATCTCCAGCCCTGTCCTCATCAACACCCACACCTGTGTTAATGGAGCAATCACTGAAACGATGTTAGCTGGTCCTTTTAAGGCAGGGCTGCAATGATGTTGAAATGTGTTTTGGGGGATAAAGTTCATTTTCTAGGCAAATATTGACTTTGCAAGTAATTGCTGTTAAGCTGATCACTCTTTATAACATTCTGCAGTATATGCAAATTGCCATTATAAAAACTGAAGCAGTAGACTTTGTAAAAATTAATATTTGTATCATTCTCAAAACTTTTGGCCATGACTGTACAGTCTGCATCTGTTCTGCAATTTTGCAGAACGGATTCTGACCCATTCATTTCAAAAGATGTAGACAGCACAGAGTAAGCTTTCCGCATTCGTACTTCTGTTCCGTGACTCTGCAAGAAAAATAGAACATGTCCTATTCCTGTCCACATTTGTATCCTAGGGCTGGCCGTTCTGTTCCGCATTTTCACAGCTGGTATCCACAGACCACAAAAATGGATATGGTCGTCTGAATGAGCCCTAATTCTTAAATTACCCTACGGTGGCACTGCAGGAAAATTGAACACTTATTGCCAGATCATCACAGATTACAGCTGATCGTGGGGGGGATCACTTTGTAAATTGTATATCTTCGGGGTACCCCCTCGAACAAGTATGGATTTTCCAATGTAGAAAATCCTTTTAAAATACTATTTACTTATTAAAGGGGTTGTCCGAGTTATGAAAAAAAATTATATAGTACTGTAAATCTGTTGGGCAGCAATATATAATATAAGTTAAACAAGTTTTAGGCAAAAAAAATATATATATTTCCTTATTTCCCTGGTTCTCTTCTGGCCTTTGTTTACCTGCAGTAATAACAATCTCTGCACCTCCCCCCTGCTCTGCAAAGGGAGTGAATACAAGTGCTGCCCTGAGTGACGTGTCTGCTGGAATACTCAGCAGCATGTTGTATGTGTAAGACTACAAGTCCCAGCTGTACAATGACACTGCAGATACACACAGGAACTTCCCCCCACCTTTCTTGTGCAATACTCTACAGAACTCCTCCAGTGTCAGCTCTGTGCAGGATGAGGAGGGCAGATCCTGTGTGTCTTCAATGCCTGAAGCTACTGTTGTAAAGTCTTGAGCCCTGAGTGTGTTCTGGCTGAATGGGTTAATATTTTATCTGAAAGAATCCAGGAAGAGAGCAGAGAGCAGGAGTCGGCAGAGCAGGGGGGTGTGGCCAGCACAGTGACGTCTCGTGTACAGACTCTTATCTGCTTGTGCACGAATACAAGATTAGCAGGGAGGAAAGCTGACATCATAGGTCATGTGAACCTGAGTGAAATCTGAGAAACCAGCAAGTTTAAAAAGTGTATGGAAAAGCTGTTGTATTTGATTAGTTAGAAACATAAAAAGGACAAAATAATAACTCGGACAAGCCATTTAAGGGTTCATGCACAGAAGCATAGTTTTGGTTCACGTTTGATCTGCAATGTTTGCAAATCGCTCATGGACCCACTAATTTCTATGGGTTAGCAAAAAATGTGTACAGCACACAGATGTCATCCACGTGCTGTCTGCAACCGTGTAGCTGTTCTGCAAACTATGGAACATGTCCTATTCTTGTCCATTTTGTAGACAAAATAGCTAGTTTAGTAGAAAAATGCGGCATGGACACGACTGGTACCTTTATTTTGCAGATATACAGTTTGCAGACCAAAACATGAATACGGTTGTGTGCATGAGGTCTAACACCAAAATAAGCACATTGTTTTCTTTGGCAGGAGAAGCCTTGTCTTCACCACAAAGTTAGATTGACAGTGAAGTACATTTCCGCTTTCTTGTTTACACCACCTCATAAAGAAATATTTATACATAATAAGAAAACTACAGAAACTGACAGATTCCATTAAGAAATGGGTGAAAATAAACACATTGTAAGAGCCTTTCTTCTGCTTCTAGCTTATTTTGAACAGATTGAATAGAGCATCTGCTTTCCACCATCCCATCCCTGATAAACTGTGATACCCTGCCACTGCAGGAGATATAATAGACTGAGATACAGAGAATATACAGGACAGGTGTTGCCATGGCAACAGGAAGCATCAAACAGATGGGAATCTGATAAAAGTAACTAGGAGGACTATCTCCGGGTGACCTGGATCATCAAGAGGTTGCCAAGTAACCTGCAGAGAGCTAGGGGCTTCTATGGGGCACAGCGTGATTAGCGGCTGCTTTGTAGGAAAAGACCTTGTATAATGTGCATTTCAGATCGCAATGTCAGTGCACCAGTAATTTGCTGATTTGTGCTGTTTGTATTGATTTATTGGTCAATATTTATCTGAGTATGTCTCCAGGAAACAAAGTATTATCTATCTATTCTATCCTTCTATCTATTCATCTGTCTATCTATTGGTCTATCTAATCTATCATATCTCATTATCTATCTATCTATCTATCTATCTATCTATCTATCTATCTATCTATCTATCTCATTATCTATCTATCTATCTATCTCATTATCTATCTATCTATCTATCTATCTATCTATCTACCTATCCATCTCATATCTATTTATCTAATATCTATCTATCTATCTATCTATCTATCTATCTATCTATCTATCTATCTATCATCTTTTATATCTCAGTATCTGTCTGTCTGCTGTATCTCATTATGTGTCGACTGGATCCATCCATCAATCCTTTGTCTCTGGTATCTCATAGTCTCCCTTTGTTTCTCTCTGACTCATTTCTCTCTCTAATATTTATTTATCCATAAATCCTTCTGGATCTATTCATCTTTCCCTTCTTTTATTCATAATGACGATGTGTGACGTCATCAGTACAGTCAGTTAGGACATGAGAAGGTGGTGGACACCTGTGAGTTAAAAGTTGTGTTCTGCGGGAGTGTTCTTTGACCCATCATGTCAGCGACAGGGAAGCAATAATGGTGTATGTCTTGCTTCTGAAGGGCCGGGCAGCATCACTTGTGTACCTCTATCTCCATCTGTAAGAAGACATAATTACCTTTAGTGGATATGATCCAGAGGACTGCGTCTCCATGGAGACAGGATCTCCAGGCTTGCATTGGCTGACAGACCAAGTAAAGATACTTGGAAGGCTTCAGATGCTGGAAATAGAAATAGAATGCTTATTTTTAAAGCCAGATTTGTCGGTTTACATGATGTTTCAAGCTAGAGGTTTATCCTTACAGATTGGTCACGCCTACAGGTTTCTGGATTCCAGATGCATAGACGTTAGTCATTTCATCATACATCCCTGGATCAGATTTATTCATATCATTTTAGATAACTCTAAATTAGATAAAAAGAAGCTGGTTAATAATGTATCATACGCTACAAGTTGACAGGGGGTACCGAATTCTTTGGTCTCTTCCAAGTCTAAAAGGGAAGCAATATGGATCTATGCCTCTGCTGGCATTTAGATCTAGAGATAAATTATTAAAGTCAGAGAAATGTCAGTTCTTGAAAGGGAGGCTGAGGATTTTAACTTTAGCTCATTTTCAAGTCAGAGTCCAATGTGCAACTTTATTCCCCCGCTCTGCAAGAGCCAATCTTATGTCTCAGCAGGTCTTTGGAGACAAGGAGCTTGCCAAATATGTGGAAAGCTACCGTAAAACTGAACATATTCTATCATTTTCTATTCATTATCCTTTAACCTGTTACCGTACCATGACGTGCCTGCACGTCATGGGCTGCCCTGCCTTAAGGCACTGAGACGTGCAGGCACGTCATGGCTTCTAACTGTCACCCTGCCAAAGTGCAGGGTGACAGGATCGCAGGGCCGACTGTTTCTGAAAGCTTAGGCTCTCAGCAACACTCTGGGGGACCAATCAAAGCCCTCCCCCGCCCACGATCGCTGTGATTGGTCAGTCTGCAGAGACTGACCAATCGCAGAGTGCAGCAGCGCAGCTCCGATGTCCTTGAGGACATCGGGGCTGCGCTGCTATGTTTTAATTTTTCAGGATGGCCGAGCGGACCCTCCGACCCACCCACCCACAGCAGCTTCCTCCGGTGAGTAAAAAATCACCCCCCCTTCAATCATCCCCCCCCCATTTTCAGGATGGCTGAGCGGTATTAGATTGCCAGCTGTAACATACAGCTGACAATCTAATGTAACAGCCGACATCGCTGCCGTTTAACTCCTTCCATGCCGCGGTCCGCGCACCGATGGTGTGGCCAGAAGTGAGGGAGGGAGCTTCCTCCCCCTCCCATCGGAGGTGTAAAAAGTGTAAAAAAAAATGAAAAACGTAAAAAAAAAAAAATCTTTTTTTCCCATATACGCACATTTATAATTGAGTAAAAATAAATAAAATAAAATAATAAAATACCCTATACATGTTAGGTATCGCCACGTCCGTAACAACTTACTCTACAAAAATCTCACATGACCTAACCCCTCAGATGAACACAGTAAAAAAAATAATAAAAACTATGTCAAAAAAGCCATTTTTTGTCACCTTACCTGAGACAATCGCCCAAAAAATAACACTACAGCTCGCATACTATGGAGACTCTAAAACATGATTTTTTTTGTTTCAAATGTGATATTATTGTGAAAAACTTAAATAAATGAAAAAAAGTATACATGTTATGTATCGCCACGTCCATAACAACCGGCTCTACAAAAATCTCACATGACCTAACCCCTCAGGTGAAAACAGAAAAAAAATAAAAAATAAAAACTATGTAAAAAAAGCCATTTTTTGTCACTTTACATCACAAAAAGCGTAATACCAAGCGATCAAAAAGGCGTATGCCCCACAAAATAGTACCAATCTAACTGTCATCTCATCCCGCAAAAAAGTAGCCCCTACCTGAGACAATCGTCCAAAAACTATAAAAACTACAGCTCTCACACTATGGAGATACTAAAACATGATTTTTTTTGTTTCAAAAATGATATTATTGTGAAAAACTTAAATAAATTTAAAAAGTATACATGTTATGTATCGCCACGTCCATAACAACCTGCTCTACAAAAATCTCACATGACCTAACTCTTCAGGTGAACGCAGTAAAAATGAATAAATAAAAGCTGTGCCAAAATTACCAATTTTTGGGTCACCTTGTCTCAAAAAGTGTAATAATGAATAATCAAAAAATCATATGTACCCAAAAATGGTACCAATAAAAATTTCAACTCTTCCTGCAAAAAATGAGCCCCTACACAAAACGATCGGAAGAAAAATAAAAAAGATATGGCGTTCAGAAAATGGAGACACAAAAACATATTTTTTCTCAAAAATGCTTTATTATGTAAAACTGAAACAAAGAAAGTAGACATATTTGATATAATCGCGTCCGTATAAAAATACCACATGATCTAACCTGTCAGATGAACATGATAAAAAAACAAAAAATAAATACAGTGCCAAAACATCCATTCTTCGGTTACCTTGCGTCCCAAAAAAAAAAAATAGAGCGATTAAAAATCATATGTACCCCAAAATAGTACCAATAAAACTGTCCTCTTATCCCGTAGTTTCCAAAATGGGGTCACTTTTTGATTGTTTGTCCTATAGGGTGCATCTGGGGGCCTTCAAATGGGACATGGTGTCTAAAAACCAGTCCAGCAAAATCTGCCTTCCAAAAACCATACGGCGCTCCTTTCCTTCTGCGCCCTGCCGTGTGCCCATACAGCAGTTTACCACCACATGTGGGGTGTTTCTGTAAACCACAGAATCAGGGTAATAAATATTTGAGTTTTGTTTGGCAGTTAACCTTAGATGTGTTAAAGAAAAATTGACTAAAATGGAAAATCTGCCAAAAAAGTGAAATTTAGAAATTTCATCTCCATTTTCCTTTAATTCTTGTGGAATACCTAAAGGGTTAACAACGTTTATAAAATCAGTGTTAAGTAACTTGAGGGGGTGTAGTTTCCAAAATGGGATCATTTATGGGGGGGTTCTACTATGTAAGCCCCACAAAGTGACTTCAGACCTGAACTGGTCCTTAAAGGGTTTCTGTCACCAGTTTTTTCGGTATGAATCAGGCTGACATTAGAGATGTGCTAATGTCACCTGATTCCAAATATATATCTGTTTTATTTACTGGTGCCCCCATTTTTATATAAAATGAACTTTTATTTTATGCTAATAAGGCTCCTAGGTGCAAGGGGCGTTACTTCTGCTCCTAGAGGCTCTGTTGATTGACAGGACCAGGCAGAGAAGAAACACTTCATTCACCATAGCTTTTAAGGACCTTCAATGATGTCATGACCATGTGATCAGTCACATGGTTTAGGAGGAGACAGGCTGTTTGTGTGATCCTAACCATGTGACTGATCACATGGTCATGACATCATTGAAGGTCCTTAAAAGCTATGGTGAATGGAGTGTTTCTTCTCTGCCTGGTCCTGTCAATCAACAGAGCCTCTAGGAGCAGAGGTAACGCCCCTTGCACCTAGGAGCCTTATTAGCATAAAATAAAAGTTCATTTTATATAAAAATGGGGGCACCAGTAAATAAAACAGATATATATTTGGAATCAGGTGACATTAGCACATCTCTAATGTCAGCCTGATTCATACCGAAAAAACTGGTGACAGAAACCCTTTAAAAAGTGGGTTTTGGAAATTTTCTTAAAAATTTTAAGAATTGCCTCTAAAATTCTAAGCCTTCTAATGTCCCAAAAGAAATAAAATGACATTTACAAAATGATGCAAACATAAAGTAGACATATGAATGTTAAATAACAAATATTTTATGAGGTATCACTTTCAATTTTAAAAGCAGAGAAATTAAAATTTTGAAAATTGTGAATTTTTCAAAATTTTTGGTAAAGTTGGGATTTTTTCATAAATAAAGGTGACATATATTGACTCAAATTTATGATTGTCGTGAAGTACAATGTGTCACGAGAAAACAATCTCAGAATGGCTTGGATAAGTAAAAGTGTTCCAAAGTTATTACCACATACAGTGACACATGTCAGATTTTAAAAAATAAGCCTGGTCACGAAGGTGCAAAATGGCCCGGTCATTAAGGGGTTAATGTTGTGACAGATCAGTAGTTGACTTTGCTAGTAACAAAATATTGTCTCCAAGTGGTTCTTTTTTTGTTGGAAGGTTCCATGATAATAACATGATCACAGGGTGTACCACTGCTCGGGCCCCCATTAGGCAACTATAATCTGCTGGGGAACCCTATGGCAAGTGTTAACTTTCCCTGCAGTGCCCCCACAGAGAAAATTAAAGGGGTTATCCCATGGCTAATGTAAAAAATGAAAATCAGACATCTTATAGAACATTACAATCTGTTCCTAACAAAGCTAGATCCAGCCCTGTACCTCACATGGATCCAGAGATCTCCTGATTTATTGCTAGATTTATATCAAGCTGACAGCTCAAGGGGAGTGTCTTTTCTGCTACAGCTAAGGGGGCGTGGCTCAGCTCTCCCTATCACAGCTCAGGAGGCAGTTGGAGGATGAAACTGAGCATGTGCGGCTTTCTCAGTGAGCAGGACAAAGAAAAAAACAAACAGCAGGTGGCGGTATACAGATATATTTTATTAAATAACTCTGTGGCTATACAAAATTTTTAATTACATGCAATTACAAAAGAATTCAGATCCAGGTGCTGGTTTGAAAATGACAGAATATTTTTCGTGGGACAACCCCTTTAAGTATTACAAAGTTCTCGTTCAAATCAGTGGGCTGTCCAGCCATGTGATTTATGGACATAGCAGATCATCCAGAGACAGAATCACTCTTAGGTGACTGGAACTCACCCTAAAAAAATGTTATTCTGGACAGTAAATTCAGGATTGTTCTACCAGTTATAGGTTATGAGCCTTTTAGTATATTTAAGTTGATCTGTTATACGCTGCATTGCACCTTTGTTCACTTTTATGGCAGACTCATAGGTGGGAAAGGGTTTAATGTGTTTTTGTTTTTTTTACATTTCTCTTGCATTCTGTTCTGATGTGTGCGCATTTTTAAGAAAACATTATTAGTAATGCTGATGCAGATGGTGCTTTTTCACACTGGCATAGTTCTAGTTAGTGGTCTCTGAGAGGGGGGACTAGTGGATAGTGGTGACACTTGGAGGTGGGTTTTTCTTAGTGGGTGTAAAGAAGTCTGACTAGCACATCGATGCCTTGGCTACTGCCTGAATGAAGGTTTGTGCCAGACTGGAGAAGTGTGAGTCTACAGTGGACATGATGAGAAGGTTCAATGAAATGGGTCAGAAAATTGCCACCCTAGAGAGCAGTAGGGAGGACAGAGTGAGCATACCTGAGAGACAGCGGTACAGGAAGTCTTGGCAGTGATCCCATACTGCAGACCAATGGTCCATTAGGCTGAGGAGTAAAATTGTGGAAAGCTGTCATCAGCAGCCACTGAGCTGTAATTTTATGTTTTATATACTGTACCTTCTGATCCTGGAGAGAACTGTAACCGCCAAGCTTATGCACCCTATGGAGTAAAGTCTACTTATGTTTGAACTGATTTGATTGCTTTTTCCCACACTGTTGCTGTACATCCACTATACCTGTTACTTTAGGGAGAGGGTCCCATATACCTGGTCCCCTATGGCGAATAGATTAAAATATTGAACCACGAACCCTTTCTATTAACTTTCCCATAGGGCATTTGAATAGGGTTTTCGTAAACCAGACAGCTCCCTTAAATGGGCTTTTCAGCATTACTATTGTTTTTAACAGACCATGTAGTTGCTCATGTACAACTTTGCCATAATTTTTCTTCTTCAGTTTGGTCTCTCCTGACCTGTTTTTACCATGTAAACCAATAATTGGTTTGTTTCCATACTGTATGTAGCACTTCCTGTTGCTGTATCCAACCAAACCCATGATGCACTTCTCCTTTCTCTGCCACAGCTCTAGCTGCTGGACACAGTAAAATTGTTCATAAGGTTGAAAAAATACATCCATCCATCCAGTTTAGCCTGTTATCCTTCAATTTGATCCAGAAGAAGGCAAAAAAACCCCAAACAAACAGAGGTAGAAGCCAATTTTCCTCATTTTAGGGGAAAAAATTCCTTGTCGACTCCAATACTCCCTGGATCAATGACCCTTCTCCAGAATTCTAATAACTATAACATGTAATATTATTACACTCCACAAATACATCCAGGCAGGCTCAGACTGGCCCACAGAGGTACAGGTGAATCCCCGGTGGGTCCCCGAGCAAAGTAGGCGCCTAGTCTCCCACCCCCTGCACAAGTGGCACATAACACAGTAGACTTACTGCACTACATTCATATATTCAATGTACAGCACCTCTACCAGCCTGTGTTCATATAAAAAACTTGATAGATTATTAAAAAAACTCTCCAGTTTATTATTATAGACACGATCAGAGCTGAGGTGACTTCTATGTATAGAGGAAAGCTGCCAGTGTCCTCTTCTCCCCAGGACCTACCTTCTCAAAGTTGCTGCAGGGACCCCCATATTCAATCATCTGGTAGCATCTTGCTGCTGTGTGAGCAGGTAATATTTGAATGTATCCGTATAGTGGGCCCCCAAAATAAATGTTACTGGTGGGCCCTAGCCACCCCAGTCCAACGTACATCCATGCCCCTCTATAAGAAAGAGCTGTATGGACATGGTCTTGTGACCACACTCCAGAACAGAGCACAGTAGCAATGAAGGTAAAAGAATTACATTTCAAAATTACAACTACCTTCATAAATGATTATTTTAAACCAGAAAACCCATTTTCCTATAGCCATGTATAGTTCTAATTCTGTAATCTAAAATAATAACTCAATATTGTATATTAAACTATACTGAGTATAGAGTAGATCCTTTCAGTATCTGTTTCAAATGAGTTTGGTACAGTATGCAAAAAAAATAAATAAAGGGGTCATTTATCAAATCAGATACACCAGTTTTGTGGCCTAAAAAAGTCACAAGTCATGGCAACTGGGACATTTTCTGCAACATTTAGTTGAATTTGCAACATTTTGGGATCCTCATCATTTTTGGTAATAGTCTATGGCCCTGATTTATCACACCTTCACTCCAGAATTCTGTCTTCAAAAAGTCGCACGATAGGGCTTTTGCGACTTTTTTGCGCATTTTTTTGCGACTTTTTGCATGTGTACACAACTCACTCCAGTTTGTAATATGGGTGGAAAAGTGGGTGTGGTTAGCCATGTTAATGAGTTTCACTCCAGATTTATCATTGCGACTTTTTAAAAAAAGTCGCAAAATAGTCGCAATCTCACTCCAGGAGGAGGGTGGAGTAGGAAAAGTGGAGTAGCTTCTCTAGACAGAAGTGTTAGGTTTAAGGACAAGCACATTTATCAAACAACCTGTGACGTTTGATAAATGTGGCAGAAAGTACTCCAACACAGACTGAAGCAAAACTGACTTCAAATATTTTCCTAATGATAAATTCCCCCCTATGTTTAAGAGCTAAAAGCGAGATTAGGTATGGATTATGGCTCATTTATTATGTACGACTTTTGCAAAAGTCACCAAAAAGTTTTAACCCACTCCAGGTAACCCCCTGGTGTACTTCTACACCTAAAGGGGTAAACCACATTACACTCACGACACATATATTATTAAGGTGCACCAGTTTAAAAATTTGGTGTGGGCGCACAAAGCAAAGCCTGGCTTAAAACTGACACATAAGCAGCCTTAAATGATAAATGACCCTCAAAAACTTTGTAGAGAGCTGGCAATGAAAGGAGTTGGCATGTTGTTTGTGCTGTTTCCATATGAATTTTTCAAAGTATACTGTTTATCTCCTGCATACCAAAATGTGCTTAGGTTAGTCTGCTCCTGTGCACATCAACCTTGCGCAGTTGTGTATTGTGTTCATTACTAGGGACAAGGATATCTGTCAGGTATTCTCATATTTTACAAATGAATCTAGTGTGAAAGGGGTTCTCTAGGAGGACAATACTAATGACCTATCCTTAGGATAGTTCATTAATATCAGATCTGTGGGGGTCTAACTCCGAGGACCACCACTGATCAGGGACGATTGCTGCAACCTCTTCACAGCATACCAAGCACAGTTCTGTACATTGTATAGCAGTTGCGTTTTGTATTGCAGCCCGGGCCCATTCACTTTAATAGGACTGAGCTGTACACAGGCCATGTGTCTGATGAACGTGAAGTTCAATAGCCTAGGAAGAGGCAGTGGCTCTCACCAGAGAGCTGCAGCCTCTTCAACCACCTGATTGTTTGAGGTCCCTGGAGTTGATTCCTCTCTTATCTGATATTGATAACCTCTACTGAGGATAGGTCATCAATATTTTACACTCAGAAAAACCCTTTAAACTGAGATTTAATGTGTTACATACCATCAATTTGAATTGTTCAGTAATGCTTGCTACATCTGTATAATCTCATACAATTTCCTTCTCAGCTAAAATAAGACAGGAAATAGCTAACTACTAGTAGTTAGTAATATATAGTAGGTATAATGTAATTATTTGAATGACTAAAGGGCTTGAGCATCATGCTGCATAGTACAGTATCACAATTCCTACTAAGATACAAGTTGATATTGACTGTAAGCCTCCATGTAAGAATGCATTTCCAGACAGTGCCCCTAAAAGACCAAGCACCGGTTGTGCTGAAAAGAAAGCACTTAAACACTAATGGATCCCAGTTACACTAATGTCTTTCCAGCATATGAAATTAAATTAATAACAAGTGACACAGCTCCTCCAGACTCTTACTGAGAACCACAGAAGGTGAAAGCTTGCCTCGCTTCTTCCCACTGCTTCACAAACATCTCAATTAACGGTAATACATGAGATGACAATTGTTTATACAGATCTGTATCACTCTGTGATTATGAGCATACAGAAAAAAACAAATACCCAAATTTGATTTAACCTCTTAACAGTCACATTAAAATTGGAAAAACACCCCATAAATGTCACTTTTTATTGTACATTTTCAATGTGTGTCTGCAGTAAATCTTGTTGGCACACAACTCAGGGGACACTATTGCATTTTTAACCTCTTAGTGACATAATTAATTTTAGCCTTAAGGACCAATAATATTTCCCCCTTTGTGTTTCTTGTGTTTTTTATTTTGTGTGATTAGTTGAAAGAACCAGGTATATACAGTGTAGTAAATACTTTTTTTTAATTTTATTTTTAGGGGGAAAGATAAATAAAAAATCAATTTTTACATTTTTATTTTGTGGAATTTATTTACAGTGTCCACTGAGTGGTACAAATAACAATTTTATTATTTTATTATGTGGATCAATGATGATAATGCCACATTTCTATATATTTTTACTATTTTTCCTTTCCTCCTGCAGCTGTCAGCTCTACAACTGCTCCCGCATTCTCCTCCAGACAGACAGGAGGAGCTGGGGCAGCTACTTTAGCTGCTCATGTGTCTGCTTTAGTATTGTTTGAAAGCAGGCATTCCAAGCTTTCATACAATACCAGAATCACTGCAATATCTTCAATACATAGGAATACTAGATTTCTAACAGTGATATATGCTGTTTAGCTATGAAAGCCTGGAATGGCAGCTTTCAAACAAACCAATTGCATGCTTCTAGCTGCTACCATTCAGGAGATATCCACAGCTAAAGCAGCCCACCCCCTTCCACTTCTGCCCAAGCTCAGCTCGTGCAGAACAGTTAAGTACTTTTCCTGCAGCCCGCACTGAGCTCGGGCAGAACAGTTTGGTGGTTAAAGAGTTTAAAACTAATGCACTATGGATCCTAAGGTATCTTAGAATAAGAATCGCTGACAGGTTACGTTGTCATTTAATTTATTATTTTATAGAGCACCAACATATTCCCCAGTGCTGTATTCTGACCTAAGGCAGGGGTCAGCAACCTTCAGTGCTCCAACTACTGTGAAGCTACAACTTCCATCAGCCTGCTTGGCTGTTCTCGGAATTCCCATAGTGAATGTAGCATGCTGAGAGTTGTACTTTCGCAATAGCTGGATTGCTGGAGGTTGCTGACCACTGACCTTGGGATTTAGTGGATTTCCATAAATTAGGATCTAGGTTGGGATTTGGCAGGACAATTGACAACTACTACAATGACTGTACTTCATGTGGGTTTTAAGTTTGCTTTCCACAATTCCGATATTGATAGTTTAGCCTAAGGATGGGCCATCAGTACAATAGTGCGAGAAAATCTCTTTCCACTTAATTCAATAATAAATGTGTATGCAATAAGCTCATAGGATTCCCAAAGTCAGCAGGCAGGCTGGCAGCCAGAATTTTACAGTGAGACTCTAAGGCTGTGCCAAGTGAAGCAGGGGATTTGACAGAGAACTGAACTCCAACCCCTAGATATATTATGAAATGAATTAGCACAGGATTTTAAACATAAAAAGAAATGGTCTTAACAGATATTTACTTAATACGCCTAGAAAAGGGGCTAAAATTGTTCCTCACCAGCAGGTGCAATTAAATGATAAACACTGAAAAATAAATTTCAAGCACACTGCATACACATATTTATATATTATTTGCTGTGCCATATTTTGGTTTATACTTATATTCACTGCTGTTACATGCTTATATTACTGTCTATGTGACCTATGTTGTGGCTGATCTGTCGATATCATATTATATGTTTGTAAATTTTAACTTATACTTAATAAAATATTGATTTATTTTCATATAAATCTGTGTATGCAGTATGCCTGCTATTTATTTTTCTGTGTTTATTATTAGATATTTACTAACCTCTTCTACCTCGGGCCTGTTTTCGCCTTCCTGCCCAGCCCATTTTTTGCTAATCTGACATGTGTCACTTTATGTGGTAATAACTTTGGAACGCTTTTACTTATCCAGGCTATTCTGAGATGGTTTTCTCGTCAGATATTGTGCTTCACGACAGTAGTAAATTTGTGGCAAAATATTTCATTTTTATTTATAAAAAAATACCAAATTTACCCAAAATTTGGAAAAATTTACAAATTTCCAAATTTCAATTTCTCTACTTTCAAAATACATAGTAATATCTACAAAAATAGTTATTATTTTACATTCTCCATATGTCTACTTTATGTTTGGATCATTTTGAAAATGACATTTTAATTTTTTGACGTTATAGGGCTTCGAAGTTTAGAAGCAAATCTTAAAATTTTCAGAAATTCAGTTCAGTTATGAAGTCACTTTGTGGGGCTTACATAGTGGAAACTCCCCATAAATCACCCCATTTTAGAAACTACACCCTTCAAAAGATTCAAAACCGATTTTATTAACTTTGTTAACCCTTTATGTGTTCCATGAAAATTGACGGAAAATTGGAATGAAATTTCAAAATTTCATTTTTTTTAGCAGATTTTAAGTTTTAATCCATTTTTTATGAAACACATCCAGGGTTAACAGCAAAACAAAACTCAAAATCCATTACTGCGATCCTGGAGTTTACAGAAACACCCCATATGTGCACAAAAACTAATGTACTGGCGCACAGCAGGCTTCAGAGTGGAAGGAGCGCCATATGGCTTTTGGAGACCAGAATTAGCTGGAATAATAATTGGGAGCTATGTCGCACATGAAAACACCCTGAGCTGGCCCTACAGTGTAAACCCCCCAAAAGTGACCCCAGTTTGGAAAGAGCACCCCTCAAGTAATCTTTCAAGGTGTGTGGTGAGCACTTTGAGCTCAAAGGTGTTTCCTAGAATTAGGATACACACGGCAGTGAAAATGAAAATTGCAATTTTTTGACAAAAAAGTTGCTTAACACCCACATTTTTCACTTTCACAAAGGGTAACGGGACAAAATGCACCCCACATTTTGGTCACCATTTCCCCCGAATACGGAAACACCCCATATATGCTTGTAGCCCAATGTACTGGCGCACAGCAGACTTCAGAGTGGAAGGAGCACCATATGGCTTTTGGAGAGCCGAATTAGCTGGAATAATAATTGGGAGCTATGTCACACATGAAAACACCCTGAGCTGGCCCTACAGTGGAAACCCCCCAAAAGTGACCCCATTTTGGAAAGAGCACACCTCAAGGAATCTTTCAAGGTGTATGGTGAGCACTTTGAGCTCAAAGGTGTTTCCTAGAATTAGGATACACACGGCAGTGGAAATGAAAAATTGCAATTTTTTGACAAAAAAGTTGCTTAACACCCACATTTTTCACTTTCACAAAGGGTAACGGGACAAAATGCACCCCACATTTTGGTCATCATTTCCCCCCGAATACGGAAACACCCCATATGTGCTTGTAGCCCAATGTACTGGCGCACAGCAGGCTTCACAGAGGAAGGAGCACCATATGGCTTTTGGAGAGCCAAATTAGCTGGAATAATAATTAGGAGCTATGTCGCACATGAAAACACCCTGAGCTGGCCCTACAGTGGAAACCCCCCAAAAGTGACCCCATTTTGGAAAGAGCACCCCTCAAGGAATCTTTCAAGGTGTGTGGTGAGCACTTTGAGCTCAAAGGTGTTTCCTAGAATTAGGATACACACGGCAGTAAAAATGAAAAATTGCAATTTTTTGAGAAAAAGTTGCTATACACCCACATTTTTCACTTTCACAAAGGGTAACGGGACAAAATGCACCCCTCATTTTGGTCATCATTTCCCCCCGATTAAAGCAACACCCCATATGTGCTTGTAGCCCCATGTACTGGTGCACAGCAGGCTTCAGAGTGGAAGGAGCACCATATGGCTTTTGGAGAGCGGAATTAGCTGGAATAATAATTGGGAGCTATGTCGCACATGAAGATACCCTGAGCTGGCCCTACAGTGGAAACCCCCGAAAAGTGACCCCATTTTGGAAAGAGCACACCTCAAGGAATCTTTCAAAGTGTGTGGTGAGCACTTTGAGCTCAAAGGTGTTTCCCAGAATTAGGATACACACGGCAGTGAAAATGAAAAATTGCAATTTTTTGACAAAAAAGTTGCTTAACACCCACATTTTTCACTTTCACGAAGGATAACAGGACAAAATGCACCCCACACTTTTTCATCATTTCCCCCCGAATACATCAACATCCCATATGTGCTTGTAGCCCAATGTACTGGCGCACAGCAGGCTTCAGAGTGGAAGGAGCACCATATGGCTTTTGGAGAGCCGAATTAGCTGGAATAATAATTGGGAGCTATGTCGCACATGAAGAATCCCTGAGCTGGCCCTATAGTGGAAACCCCCAAAAGTGACCCCATTTTGGAAAGAGCACCACTCAAGGAATCTTTTAAGGTGTGTGGTGAGCACTTTGAGCTCAAAGGTGTTTCCTAGAATTAGGATTTTAAGTGGTAGAAAGGGTAGTTTTTAGCAAACTGGTGTCTCACATAAGGCAGAAACACTTGTAAAAGCATTTCTAAGCACACATTTGTGAAAATGAAAAATTACTAGCAGACCCCAATTTTTTATATTCACAAGGGGTTAAAAGAGAAAATTCACCCCAGTATGCGTTCCCCATTTTCTCCCCATTCAGGAAACACCCCATATGTGCTCGTAGCCTGCTGTATGGGCGCACAGCAGGCCGCTAGAGGCAAACTGCAAAATGTGGATGGACAGATGTCTTTTTTCAGGCTTATAAACTATGTTACTATGTTATTATCTTAGGATACACACGCATTGAAAATGAAAAATTGCAATTTTTTGACAAAAAAATTGCTTAACACTCACATTTTTCACTTTCACAAGGTTAATGGGACAAAATACATGCCACATTTTGATCATCATTTCCCCCCGAATACGGCAACACCCCATATATGCTTGTAGCCCAATGTACTGGCGCACAGCAGGCTTCAGAGTGGAAAGAGCACCATATGGCTTTTGGAGAGCGGAATTAGCTGGAATAATAATTGGGAGCTATGTCGCACATTGAGACACCCTGAGCTGGCCCTACAGTGGAAACCCCCCAAAAGTGACCACATTTTGGAAAAAACACCACTTCTTGAAAGTGAAGGGAAGTTCCTGTGTGTCCTGCAGATTTATATAGCACATGCGCATTGTACATTGCCGTCTGTACAATGTGTACGGCTAGTTTTTTGTACCACACTTTTGTTTTTCGTGTGGCACTGTAGGGCTTTAGAACTTGATCTGAAAGATCAACTCCTCCCATGTGCCTGTTGTAGGCCAGGGTGCAGTCCGGTTTGGGGACAGTGGTAGTGGTACCACGTACTGCGGCAGGGGAGCTGGTGGTGGGGTGAATGCTGGTCAGTACAAGGACGTCCCTCTTGTCCTTGTACTTAACCACCATCATGTTTTCATGGAGGAGAGCCCTACTTTCACCCTTTCTCAGTGGTTGCCCTACCAGGGATCTTGGGAGGACTCTCTGATTTTTGCGTACTGTGCCGCAAGCCATAGTATGCCTGGCACTTAGGGACATGAAGAGGGGTAAGCTGGTATAATAGTTATCCACATAGAGGTGGTAACCCTTATCCAGCAGTGGGTGCATCAAGTCCCACACTAGTTTTCCACTAACTCCTAGGCCAGGGGGGCATTCTGGGGGTTCTGTCCGTGAATCTTTGCCTTCATAAACCCAGATTCGATTCCGGGCCATGGCATTACTAAATATTGGAGTGTGGTACAAGACATCCGCACTCCAATACTTTCTCATTTCTTTTTTTTAACAAGCCCCATGTGCAGCACAAGTCCCCAGAAGATTTTCATTTCTGCTGCTGTTACTGGGGTCCAACCAAGGGGTCTTGTGTATAGTGACGTGGGGTTCTGGGTAATGAACTGCTGGGTGTACAAATTTGTTTGGGCCACGATAAAATTTACTAAATCGTCACTGAAAAAGATTTAGAAAAATTCAATTTCTGTAAAGCCCAAGCAGTCAATTTGAATTCCAGAGTTTCCCACAAACTCTGGAATTTGGGTCTGATAAACATCAGGGGGTGGGGTCCATATTGGCTCACTCTGGGGGGCTGCCTCAGCTGTCGTGCTGGGGCGCCTCTTAGAGGGTCCCTCATCAGCGGATGATGATGATGAGGGAGTAGAGGAGTAGAGGAAAGTGGCATCCTCTTCTCCTTCACTGGCCGTCTCGGTGTCAGAGGCAAGGATGGCGTATGCCCAGAGGCGTAGCTAGAGGGTCAGCACAGGGGGGGGGGGGGGGGGCGAAAAATACTTGAGTGGGACCCCCACTTAGTGGCTTCCCAAACGCACGTTTCCAACTTTACAGGAACATACTACTAGTTGTGGTTATAATATTGTATTAGAAAGATGACTATATAAACTGCTAGATCATCTATGCTGTTAAGTACAGTACAATAGACTTTTTACATACCCTAGTCTAAATACTCTACCACATAATCCAGTAAAATATAGGAGTAATAGGAGTAAAAAACAAGGGGACTCCTATGTTAATGGAAACCTGTCCCCAGTTTTTACATCACTAAACTAACAGTCCCCTCAAGCATTGTCTCTTTTATGTTAAAACTCGCTCGTTTACCTATTAAAAATCGTCTCCAAAGTCATATGCAAATGAGCTGAGAAGAGTCACTTTATGTATGAGATGAGTCATGCTAAGAGGATGGAGGGTCACTTTTGAGGCCCTTATCCTGGCCTCTATAGCCCAGAGAACCATGTTTTTGGTTCCATTTTAAATACGAACAGCTCAGATTTCAAATTATATCATGTGGATCTGAGTACTATAAAACCAGAGATACAGGCGGGAAACTGAGTTTTTATCTGCAGTTATGGGACACTAGACACTAGCAGCCAGAAAGGATAAACTGGCGCGAGGGACAGGGAAGAGAAGTTACGTCACGCCGTGCTCAGGTCATCACGCCGTGACAGACAGCTTAGGGCAGAAAAGCGAGCGGACGGAGATGCAGTATGACGCTGTAACAGAAGCTAAAGTTCACAGCATCATGCCGCAGCTCAGTCCGCTCACTTTACACCACTGTTGTGATGGTGCAGGACAGCACTGTCGGACCTGGCAGAGAAGCGATTGGATGGAGGTTCGGCATGACGCTGTGACAGTAGATTAGTTCACAGCATCATGCTGCAGCTTTCCTGTTGCAACACTGCTGTCCTGTGCCATCACTACAACGGACGGAGGTGCGGACTGACGATAGATTAGTAGATCATGCCACTCATCTGTCCGCTCGCTTAACACCACTTGTCACAGCCAGTGGACAGAAGTGTGGCATGATCTACTAATCTATCGTCAGTCCGCTGTAGTAGAGAGGAGATCACTGTGTACGCAGCGTCATGCTTCTCCCCACCGCCTACTAACCCTTCCGGTTCTCTCTGCAACAGCTTGGGACGTGGTGCCTCTCAACTGTGCAGGGCCGGACTGGGACTAAAAAGCAGCCCTGGCACAAACCGTCTGCCAGCCCACATAAAAATTGCCATTTTCACAACACTGGAGTATGTCAGTAAGGGTGGGTTCACACTGAAAGCATATGCGTTTTCACCAAAACGCATGCGTTTGGTTGATAGAAACATGTTTTTAGCGTTGTTAATCATTATCATTAATATTATAACGCTAAACACGTTTCTATCAACCAAACTGACTGAGCTACATTTGCAATGAATTAGAAATACCTGGAGTGTGTGGTTTCACTAAACTCCCTTGTGTTTAAATATTAATTCTGTTACACCAAGAATATCGGGGTGAAGACATAAGACACGAGTCTGCTGCTGGTTTTCCCCAGCTAAAATTGACATACTGTGGCTTGAAAACTCGCAGTGCAGGTCACTTTGTGCTGCGTTTTTTTGCAGCATGATGATATATCATAGCAGGTTAGCCACTGGGCATGTCCAAGACAGCTGATCGATTGTGAGTGCTGTTGGAATGCATCTTATAACAGCCATATATGGAATTCACCTTTTTGGATTAGGGCCATTTCACATTTTTTTGCATCATTTATTTTAAACTAAAACCAGCTGTGGTTGAACACAAAGAACAGGTGCAAGTCTTTCCATTATACCTTATCTCTGTGTACTCTACAGACCTGGTTTTGGTTAAAAAAACTGATGCAAATAACTGATGGAAAAATGGAGATGTGAACTGGCCCTTAGCCTGCTATTGTGCCGGCATGTATTTACTATATTTCTACATAACTACCGCAGCAATGTACCGTATCTAGAACTTGCCAGCAAAATTAATGCAACAAAAGGAGTCATGATAAACATACCAGCTCACTGTGCGCTCACCAGACCTCAGATCAGCCCACTGTGCCCCCATCAGACCTCAGATCAGCCTACTGTGCCCCCATCAGACCTCAGATCAGCAGAATGTGCCCCCAACAGACCTCAGATCAACAGAATGTGCCCCCATCAGACCTCAGATCAGCCTACTGTGCCCCCATCAGACCTCAGATCAGCGTATTGTGCCCCCATCAGACCTTAGATCATCAGAATGTGCCCCCAACAGACCTCAGATCAACAGAATGTGCCCCCATCAGACCTCAGATCATCAGAATGTGCCCCCATCAGACCTCAGATCATCAGAATGTGCCCCCATCAGACCTCAGATCATCAGAATGTGCCCTGATCAGACCTTAGATCATCAGAATGTGCCCCCATCATACCTCAGATAAGCTTAATGTGCCCCCATCAGACCTCAGATCAGCAGAATGTGCCCCCATCAGACCTCAGATCAACAGAATGTGCCACCATCAGACCTCAGATCAGCAGAATGTGCCCCCATCAGATCAGCGTATTGTGCCCCCATCAGACCTCAGATCAGCGTTATGTGCCCCCATCAGACCTCAGATCATCAGAATGTGCCCCCCTCAGACCTCAGATCATCAGAATGTGCCCCAATCAGACCTCAGATCAGCAGAATGTGCCCCCATCAGACCTCAGATCAGCAGAATTTGCCCCCATCAGACCTTAGATCATCAGAATGTGCCCCCATCATACCTCAGATAAGCTTAATGTGCCCCCATCAGACCTCAGATCAGCAGAATGTGCCCCCATCAGACCTCAGATCAACAGAATGTGCCACCATCAGACCTCAGATCAGCAGAATGTGCCCCCATCAGATCTCAGATCAGCGTATTGTGCCCCCATCAGACCTCAGATCAGCGTTATGTGCCCCCATCAGACCTCAGATCATCAGAATGTGCCCCCCTCAGACCTCAGATCATCAGAATGTGCCCCCATCAGACCTCAGATCATCAGAATGTGCCCCAATCAGACCTCAGATCAGCAGAATGTGCCCCCATCAGACCTCAGATCAGCAGAATTTGCCCCCATCAGACCTAAGATCAGCCCACCCAGCCACATAAGGTTAAAATAAAAACCTTTCTTACCTGTCCTGCACTGCGGCTGCCCTCCGGTCCGGCGCTCTACTCTCTTCCCTGGCCGGCGCGCACTATGACCCGACGCTGCGTACAGCGTCAAGTCATAGTGCGCGCCAGCGAGGGAAGAGAGTGGAGCGCGGGACCGGAGGGCAGCCACAGTGCAGGACAGGTGGCCTAAGGCCATCCCTGCTGGGCTCCCCAGAGGCACTGCGCCTGGAGCCGTCGCCCACCCTGCCCCCCTGGTAGCTACGCCTCTGCGTATGCCTCTTCTGCCAAGTACACTCGTTGGGATAATTGGGACATTTTTATTTTATTGGGGTGTGATGGGTGAAACGTGTAAAACTTTAATTAGTGTGAGGGGTGTGTATGTAGTGGTTTCACACGTGAAGGGGTTTTTAAAAGTTTTGAAATAGAATTACAAAAAAAGGGGGGGGGATAAAAAAAGGTCTTTTCTGTAAAAAAAAAGTCTTCTGTAAAAAAAAAAAAAAAAGTATTTACTGCAGAAAAAAGGCTTTACTGCAGAAAAAAAGTATTTGCTGCACAAAAAAAAAGTGCAGTGCAAAATGAGCAGACGTGATCAGTAATGGATACTACTGATCGGTGCTCAGTGCTTGCAAAATGCACGTACGCAGATGATGCGTTTGTGCAAATTCCTAAACTGACACTGCTGATATCTAACTACCACTACCTGCGGTTCTTTTTTCACACAAGATATGTAAAAAAAAAAAAAAAATGTGCAGATGCTACAGTCCTCTGAAAACTGCACGTATGCAGATACAGTGCGTTCGTGCAAAAACCTAAACTGACACTAACTGAAATTTATCTATCTATCTAACTACCACTAACTCTGTTTTTTTCACACTAGATATTAAAAAAAAAATGTGCAGATGCTGCTGATACAGCACGCACGCACACAGATCGTGTGTATGTGCAGAAACTGTAGTGTAAAAATTCACTACAGTCCTTTGCAAGTATCACGTACGCAGATACAGGGCATTCGTGCAAAATCCTACACTGACACTAACTGAAATATATATATATATATATATATATACAGTACAGACCAAAAGTTTGGACACACCTTCTCATTCAAAGAGTTTTCTGTATTTTCATGACTATGAAAATTGTAGATTCACACTGAAGGCATCAAAACTATGAATTAACACATGTGGAATTACAGTGCCTACAAGTAGTATTCAACCCCCTGCAGATTTAGCTGGTTTGATAAGATGCAAATAAGTTAGAGCCTTCAAACTTCAAACAAGAGCAGGATTTATTAACAGATGCATAAATCTTACAAACCAAAAAGTTATGTTGCTCAGTTAAATTTTAATAAATTTTAAACATAAAAGTGTGGGTCAATTATTATTCAACCCCCCAAACCACCAGAATTCAGAAGTATTCACCAGTATTAAGAAGTAGTTCAGGCACAAAGAACAATGAGCTTCACATGTTTGGATTAATTATCTGTTTTTCCAGCCTTTTCTGACTATTTAAGACCCTCCCCAAACTTGTGAACAGCACTCATACATGGTCAACATGGGAAAGACAAAGGAGCATTCCAAGGCCATCAGAGACAAGATCGTGGAGGGTCACAAGGCTGGCAAGGGGTACAAAACCCTTTCCAAGGAGTTGGGTCTACCTGTCTCCACTGTTGGGAGCATCATCCGGAAGTGGAAGGCTTATGGAACTACTGTTAGCCTTCCACGGCCTAGACAGCCTTTGAAAGTTTCCTCCCGTGCCAAGGCCAGGCTTGTCCGAAGAGTCAAGGCTAACCTGAGGACAACAAGGAAGGAGCTCCGGGAAGATCTCATGGCAGTGGGGACATTGGTTTCAGTCAATACCATAAGTAACGTACTCCACCGCAATGGTATCCGTTCCAGACGAGCCCGTAAGGTACCTTTACTTTCAAAGCGTCATGTCAAGGCTCGTTTACAGTTTGCTCATGATCACTTGGAGGACTCTGAGACAGACTGGTTCAAGGTTCTCTGGTCTGATGAGACCAAGATCGAGATCTTTGGTGCCAACCACACACGTGACGTTTGGAGACTGGATGGCACTGCATACGACCCCAAGAATACCATCCCTACAGTCAAGCATGGTGGTGGCAGCATCATGCTGTGGGGCTGCTTCTCAGCCAAGGGGCCTGGCCATCTGGTCCGCATCCATGGGAAGATGGATAACACGGCCTACCTGGAGATTTTGGCCAAGAACCTCCGCTCCTCCATCAAGGATCTTAAGATGGGTCGTCATTTCATCTTCCAACAAGACAACGACCCAAAGCACACAGCCAAGAAAACCAAGGCCTGGTTCAAGAGGGAAAAAATCAAGGTGTTGCAGTGGCCTAGTCAGTCTCCTGACCTTAACCCAATTGAAAACTTGTGGAAGGAGCTCAAGATTAAAGTCCACATGAGACTCAAAGAACCTAGATAACTTGGAGAAGATCTGCATGGAGGAGTGGGCCAAGATAACTCCAGAGACCTGTGCCGGCCTGATCAGGTCTTATAAAAGACGATTATTAGCTGTAATTGCAAACAAGGGTTATTCCACAAAATATTAAACCTAGGGGTTGAATAATAATTGACCCACACTTTTATGTTTAAAATTTATTAAAATTTAACTGAGCAACATAACTTTTTGGTTTGTAAGATTTATGCATCTGTTAATAAATCCTGCTCTTGTTTGAAGTTTGAAGGCTCTAACTTATTTGCATCTTATCAAACCAGCTAAATCTGCAGGGGGTTGAATACTACTTGTAGGCACTGTATATACTTAACAAAAAAGTGTGAAACAACTGTAAATATGTCTTATATTCTAGGTTCTTCAAAGTAGCCACATTTTGCTTTGATTACTGCTTTGCACACTCTTGGCATTCTCTTGATGAGCTTCAAGAGGTAGTCACCTGAAATGGTTTTCACTTCACAGGTGTGCCCTGTCAGGTTTAATAAGTGTATATAATATGTATAATTCCACATGTGTTAATTCATAGTTTTGATGCCTTCAGTGTGAATCTACAATTTTCATAGTCATGAAAGTACAAAAAACTCTTTGAATGAGAAGGTGTGTCCAAACTTTTGGTCTGTACTGTATATATATAGAGAAAGATATATATATATATATATATATATATATATATATATATATATATATACACTCACCGGCCACTTTATTAGGTACACCATGCTAGTAACGGGTTGGACCCCCTTTTGCCTTCAGAACTGCCTCAATTCTTCGTGGCATAGATTCAACAAGGTGCTGGAAGCATTCCTCAGAGATTTTGGTCCATATTGACATGATGGCATCACACAGTTGCCGCAGATTTGTCGGCTGCACATCCATGATGCGAATCTCCCGTTCCACCACATCCCAAAGATGCTCTATTGGATTGAGATCTGGTGACTGTGGAGGCCATTTGAGTACAGTGAACTCATTGTCATGTTCAAGAAACCAGTCTGAGATGATTCCAGCTTTATAACATGGCGCATTATCCTGCTGAAAGTAGCCATCAGATGTTGGGTACATTGTGGTCATAAAGGGATGGACATGGTCAGCAACAATACTCAGGTAGGCTGTGGCGTTGCAACGATGCTCAATTGGTACCAAGGGGCCCAAAGAGTGCCAAGAAAATATTCCCCACACCATGACACCACCACCACCAGCTTGAACCGTTGATACAAGGCAGGATGGATCCATGCTTTCATGTTGTTGACGCCAAATTCTGACCCTACCATCCGAATGTCGCAGCAGAAATCGAGACTCATCAGACCAGGCAACGTTTTTCCAATCTTCTACTGTCCAATTTCGATGAGCTTGTGCAAATTGTAGCCTCAGTTTCCTGTTCTTAGCTGAAAGGAGTGGCACCCGGTGTGGTCTTCTGCTGCTGTAGCCCATCTGCCTCAAAGTTCGACGTACTGTGCGTTCAGAGATGCTCTTCTGCCTACCTTGGTTGTAACGGGTGGCAATTTGATTCACTGTTGCCTTTCTATCAGCTCGAACCAGTCTGCCCATTCTCCTCTGACCTCTGGCATCAACAAGGCATTTCCGCCCACAGAACTGCCGCTCACTGGATGTTTTTTCTTTTTCGGACCATTCTCTGTAAACCCTAGAGATGGTTGTGCGTGAAAATCCCAGTAGATCAGCAGTTTCTGAAATACTCAGACCAGCCCTTCTGGCACCAACAACCATGCCACGTTCAAAGGCACTCAAATCACCTTTCTTCCCCATACTGATGCTCAGTTTGAACTGCAGGAGATTGTCTTGACCATGTCTACATGCCTAAATGCACTGAGTTGCCGCCATGTGATTGGCTGATTAGAAATTAAGTGTTAACGAGCAGTTGGACAGGTGTACCTAATAAAGTGGCCGGTGAGTGTATATATATATATATTATATATATCTGTCACTAAGTGGAGTTCTTTTCTCACTCCAAAAAATGTGCTAATGCAGCACGCACGCATGCACACAGAACGTGTGTGCGTGCAAAAACTGTAGTAAAAAAAGTCACTACAGTGTAAAAAAAGCGAACACTAGCTAAAAATTAACTTATATCCATATATATAGAGATATGAAGCTCTATATATATTTATATAAAACCCTAACTGTACTTTCTTTTTTTTAACAAAAAAAAATTGTTTTGGCAAAAAAAAAGAGGGAAAAAAAAGAAAAAACACAAAGAATGATCCCCAGGTGCTGATTAGGCAGGTATGCACTGAAAAGCACTGGGCAGTCACAGCTCGCACGCAGAAAAAGTGGTGCGGAGCTAAAAAATTGTTTAGAAAAAAAAAAGAGCAAAAAACGTACGGACCAAGTGAGATCCAAGTGATGCTTCTACTTCTTTTCTATTTCTTTTCTTCCTTTTTTCTTCTTCTTTTCCTCCTCTTTTCAGCAGGTCGCAGTGGTCGTGCGCCACAAGTCCCAGCAAACCAAAACACCAGCACAGAAAAGGACCGTACCAGGAAATTCGGCCCCCTGCCCTTAGCTAACATGGCTGCCAGCCGGGCAGTGCAACCATCATACCCCGGTTCCCCGGCGATTACGCCGGTGGGCTGGGTGTCTGCCGCGCCATAGTACTACGGTGCTGGGCGGCAACTCACTCCCGTACATGTACGGCACTGGTCGGGAAGGGGTTAAACCATACTATAAGTCACATCTCTGCAAATCTCATTACAGTATTCGGTCAGCACTAAAAGTTAGAAGATCTTTATTTTACCCCATACTTGCAGACAAGTTTATGAATGATACTAAGATAATTATACTCTATAGTTTTTATTTTATTATATTATTTATTATTTTTACTCTTTTATTTGGCCAAAATAAAAGAGAAATATTTTTAATTCTAATCATATCCAATTAAACATGGTTGTACTTTCATTTGCCACAATTTTTTTAAAGAGAGACTGTCACCATGAAAATGCAGAGAAATCTGCAAGCAGAATATTACAGAGCAGAATGAGCTGAGCAGATTACCGGTAATATGCAGTTTTATGGAAAATGATTCAGCAAAACATATTATAATTTACACATTTAAATATCTGCTCTTTCTGAGCTTGGTTGCACACTGGGCCATCGGTGATTAAAAGCATTCTCTGTGTCAGTCAGAAATAGCTGTCAGCCACTGAAGAGATGGTCCATTCTGCTATTATCATGATTGATAGCATTCTCGGTTAATTCAGTATACCTAGATACCTGTCAGTCACTGATAAGATGGCCCTGTGTACAACTGAACTCAGAAAGAGAAGAAACTTAAAGGTAATATTTACAAGTTTCACCTAATCTTTTCCCACAAAACTATATATTAAAGGGGTTTTCCCGGAGTTAACTACTACTATCTTCAGGAAAGGTCATCACGACACCCCGGACCCCCCATATCAGCTGTTTGAGAAGGCGCCGGCACTCCCGTGAGCGCCGAGGCCTTCTCACAGCTTTTCCTAGGCCAGTAACCTCACGTTCATTGGTCACGTGGCCTAGGAGCGGCTCAGCCCCATTAAAGTGAATGGGGCTGAGCGCGATACCAAGCGCAGCCGCTGTACAATGTACTGCGCTGTGCTTGGTGAGTTGAAAGAAGGCCTCGGCACTCACAAGAGCACTGGTACCTTCTCAAACAGCTGATCGGCAGGGGTCCCGGATGTTGGACCCCCACTGATCAGATACTGATGACCTATCCTGAAACCCCTTTAATCTGCTCGGCTTCTACTCTATAACACGCCTCTGCTCTATAATATGATGCCTCCAAAAGAAGGTGTCGAGTCTCTTCTGTATGGCTGATGATTTTTTTTCTGGCAGCAACTATGATCAAGAAATGTATTAGATATAACAAAAAGCCAATTTTGTTTTCCAAGATCAAGTGGGTAACACTAGACTCATTAGGCTCATGTGTTATATAGCTAAAATGATAGCAGTACAATTACAAGATATTGTAAATTAGGAGGTCCTTTGCACATTCACTCAAAGCTATAGTGTAATTCTGTCTTGTTTATGTTCACAGATGGTACAACAAAGAAACTGCGTAGCAATATTAGGCGCAGCACAGAGACGGGTATTGCTGTGGAGATGAGAAATCGGGTGACTAGACAAGGCAGTCGGGAATCCACAGATGGTAGCACAAATAGTAACAGTTCTGATGGCACGTAAGTCTGATTCCTTTATTCTCCACAATTTAATTTGTTCCTCTCTTCTGTTGCTGTACAAGTCACTCAAATATAAGGTATGTCGTGCCTCCTTAAAGGAGTTTTCCGAGATTTTTATACTGATGACCTCTCCTCTGGAAAGGTCATCAGTATGACCCCTGCCAATCAGTTGTTTGAGAAGGCAGCAGCGCATCTGAGAGTTCCGCTGCCTTTTCTCTGCTTTTAATACGCAGAGTGACGACACTTTCATGTGTCACATGGCCTAGGAGCAGCTCAGCTCCATTCAAGTGAATGGGGCTGAGTTGCGATACCAAGCACAGCCGCTGTACAATGTACGGCACTGGACTTGGTAAGCTGCCAGAAGGCACAGGCGATCACAGGAGCACCACTGCCTTCTCGAAACAGATGATTGGCGGGTTTCCCAGATGACCCCCATGGATCATCGGTTAAAAAATCCTGGAAAACCCTTTTAATTTTGCATTATTCTTTTTACTAATTGGCATTATAATATAGAGTTTATGGGTGTGCACTTAGATGAGTGGTATTGTGTTAAAAGGGTTTTCCGTGACTTTATCCATTAACAATGAATACAAAGAAGGGTTTCTGGTACTCATTAAGTGGATAGGATGAACTGCAGTATGTGGTAAGATTTAATTTTTTGGCCTAAATGAAAAACTCTATATGTGGTTGAAAACTAAGGCCTCGTTCACATTTCCGTTATTCACTGACGTGTGCTGTCCGCATTTTCTGTGGACAGCACTTGCACCCATTGATTTAAATGTGTCTTTCCACATTTCAATATTTTTTTAATGCACGCCCATTGAAGTCTTTGGGTCCGTGAAAATCACTGACACACATCCTTATTGTGTCCATGTTGCGCCCGTTTTTCACTGGTGACTAATAGGAGATTTTTTGGAAATTAATTTTCAGCTGAGCAACGTCAGTGAGTTACGGATGACACACGGATGCTAAAAACCGACACACAGATCAACCATGGATCTTTCACGGACAGCTTCACGGATGAAACACGTACGCTTTTTTTACAGACGTGACACTGACATAGAAATGTGAACGAAGCCTAAAACTGCATATCACACTAAACAAACCATCCCCACCATGAAACATTATGGTGACAGAATCATACTGTGGGTGTGCTTTTCTTCAGCAGGGACAGGGAAGACGGTCAGAGTTGATGGAAAGATGGATGGAGCTAAATACCGGGCAATCATGGAGGAAAACCTGTTAGAGGCTGCAAAAGATTTGAGACTGGGGCAGAAGTTCCCCTTCCAGCAGGAAAATACAGCCAGAGCTACAATGAAATGGTTTACATCAAAGCCTATTCATGTGTTATAATGGCCCAGTCAAAGTCCAGACCTAAATCTCATTGAGAATCTGTGGCAAGACCTGAAACTTGCTGTTCACAGATGTTCTCCATAAAATCTGACCGAGCTTGAGCTATACTGCAAAAAAGAACAGACAAAAATTCCAGCCACTAGATGTGCAAAGCTGGTAGAGACATACACCAAAAGACTTGCAGCTGTAACTGCAGTGAAAGGTGGTCCTACAAAGTATTGACTCAGGGAGGCTGAATACAAATGCACACCACATTTATTTTCATTTATGAAAAATTTTTATGAGAAATTTTTGAAACCATGTACTATTTTCTTTTCACTTCACACATAGCTGCTACTTTGTGTTGGTCTGTCACATAAAATTCCAATAAAATACATTTCAATATATATGCATATAAATTATGTATATACATATTAGAATTATTATCCTTTAAATAGATCACTTGTCTGATATTTTCAGTACCTCTATTATCATTTAGCCAATAGCATGATAAAAGGTCCTTAGCGGGCATTACCATAGACTTCAGCATCATTAAGTATACAAGTATTCCTGCAACAAAGGCAATGTTACCAGGTTTAATGGAGACCTCTAAAATGAAATAAAAATGTTTCCACAACACATTGTTCCTCAAATAGATTTCTTCCATATAGTTCACTTGAATATTTTACCACACTATCAATTATTCCATGACTTTTATCACCCTAATATTCAAAAACATCTGTCTTTCCAATTTGCAGATTTATCTTTCCTACCACACGACTAGGAGCAGAGAGCCAGTTCAGTAATTTTCTTGATGGACTTGGACCAGCACAAATTGTGGGAAGACAAACTCTTGCTACACCTCCCATGGGTGAGTAGTTAAAGGTGCCACCTTGTCACCTTGTCTGGAAACTTGGGTATCCATGAATTGGCAGACTTAGGTGTGTAGGCTTCCATTCTTCTAGCAGGATTCCAGAGAGTGGAAATGTGGATATGCCATAAATGGGTATGATGTGAATACTCCTTTCCTTTAAGGCTACTTAGCTTCATACTCAGTGACCTGCTTAATTAATGTGACCCTAAAACTGAATATAGGCTGATATTTTCTTGATCTTGTGTATATGGGATCTATATTATAATTTGCACTGTATTTTGTTTTTATATGTTGATATTTTTTTCAAAAGGAAAAAAACATTATAGGGGGTTTCTGTGCTTGGATATTGATGATCTATCCTTAGGCTAAGTTAACAATATCAGAATGGTGGGGATCTGACAACCAGCACCCCCAGAGTGGGTTTGGCTCTTGCTAGCAGCTCATATTGATGACTTATTCTAAGGAAACCCTGGAAAACCCCTTTAATAAAAAAGAAATGAATTGCCCTCATTTCTTTTAAGTTTACCGCATAAAGTATAGACACACATCCTGCAGAAATAATAAACCTTATTTTTCGTTGCTACTTTGGGCAAAGTATATAACCCACAGCTAGTGTCTTTTTCTTCTTGAGAGTCTCTACATTAAGGCTGGCTTACACATTAGATAGCTGTTGGCAGAAAGATCGTTCAGCAGACAGTTATTTTTCTCAATTGTTCCAAGCCAAGCATGAATGTTTCTTAAACAGGGAAAGGGCAGAAAACCACTTCAAAGGGATCAGGTACTTGAGATCCAACTTCCTGATCCTTATGTTCTCAACACCTACCACTAGGGGAGAGTAAAGTTCTACCAAAATCAGCATGTTCTTTCGACCTTTATCTAATGTGTATGGCAAGCTTAACATTACAAACAAATCACAAAAATTAAAATCAAACTGACTTAATATCATATGATGGGTTAAAATAGTAATATAGTTTGTATAGCTGAAAAAAGTCTTCATTCACACAGTCAGTGCTTGGTCAGTGATTTCCATCAGTGATTTTGAGCCAAAACTAGGAGTGGTTCTAAACACAGAACAGGTGCAGATCTTGCCAATATACCTTATGTCTGTGGAGGCTCCAATCCTAGTTTTAGATCACAATCACTGATGCAAATCACTGAACAAGGCACTGATGTGTGAATGATGGTTTAGCTTTTTACCAGTAAAGGTATCCAGCAGGCTGTTCTAGCAAAGAAACTGCTAACTGAAGTTCACCATATCTGGCCTAGCTGGATACTACTGTTTACCAACAGACACCATTGACTGTAATGGGATCCAGCAGGGATTGACTGGTTTCTGGCATGAGCACTAGGTTCCTTTGCTAGAACAACTTGTCGGATTCCTTTACCACAGTTGTAAAAGTAGTCTTAGATAGAAAAAAATCTTTCAACTTCAAATATGGAATCAGAATAAGCCCCTAGATCAATGATCATTCTCCAGACCTATCGCCAGTAATCTAGTAACTATGACTTGTAATATTATTACACTCAACAAAGGCGTCAAGGCCCCTTTTGAACTCTTTAAGTATATTTACCATAAGGACTTCCTTTGGCAGAGCCTACCATAGTCTCAATACTTACAATAACAGTAAAGAATTCCATTCTACATTAGTATACATTAGTATACAGTGCCTTGCGAAAGTATTCGCCCCCTGGAACTTTTCAACCTTTTGCCACATTTCAGGCTTCAAACAAAAAGATATAACATTTTAAATTTTTGGTGAAGAATCAACAAGTGGGTCACAATTGTGAAGTGGAACGAAATTTATTGGATCATTTAAACTTTTTTTGTAATAATAAAACTGAAAAGTGGGGCATGCAAAATTATTCGGCCCCCTTGCATTAATACTTTATTGCGCCACCTTTTGCTGCGATTACAGCTGCAAGTCGCTTGGGGTATGTCTCTATCAGTTTTGCACATCTAGAGACTGAAATTCTTGCCCATTCTTCCTTGCAAAACAGCTCAAGCTCTTTGAGGTTGGATGGAGAGGGTTTGTGAACTGCAGTTTTCAGCTCCTTCCACATATTCTCAATTGGATTCAGGTCTGGACTTTGGCTATTCTAAGACCTGGATATGTTTATTTTTGAACCATTCCATTGTAGATTTTGCTTTATGTTTGGGATCATTGTCTTGTTGGAAGATAAATCTCCGTCCTAGTCTCAGGTCTTTTGCAGACTCCAACAGGTTTTCATCCAGAATGGTCCTGTATTTGGCTCCATCCATCTTCCCATCAATTTTAACCATCTTCCCTGTCCCTGCTGATGAAAAGCAGGCCCAAACCATGATGCTGCCACCTCCATGTTTGACAGTGGGGATGGTGTGTTCAGGGTGATGAGCTGTTTTGCTTTTATGCCAAACATATCGTTTTGCATTGTTTCCAAAAAGTTCGATTTTGGTTTAATCTGAGCAGAGCACCTTCTTCCACATGTTTGGTGTGTCTCCCAGGTGGCTTGTGGCAAACTGTAAACGAGACTTTTTATGGATATCTTTGAGAAATGGCTTTCTTCTTGCCACTCTTCCATAAAGGCCAGATTTGTGAAGTGTTCGACTGATTGTTGTCCTATGGACAGACTCTCCCACCTCAGCTGTAGATCTCTGCAGTTCATCCAGAGTGATCATGGGCCTCTTGGCTGCATCTCTGATCAGTCTTCTCCTTGTTTGAGATGAAAGTTTAGAGGGACGGCCGGGTCTTGGTAGACTTGCAGTGGTATGATACTCCTATTTCAATATGATCGCTTGCACAGTGCTCCTTGGGATGTTTAAAGCTTGGGAAATCTTTTGGTATCCAAATCCAGCTTTAAACTTCTCCACAACAGTATCACGGACCTGCCTGGTGTGTTCCTTGGTCTTCATGATGCAGAACCCTGAGACTATCACAGAGCAGGTGCATTTATACGGAGACTTGATTACACACAGGTGGATTCTATTTATCTTCATCAGTCATTTAGGATAACATTGGATCATTCAGACATCCTCAATGAACTTCTGGAGTGAGTTTTCTGAACTGAAAGTAAATGGGCCGAATAATTTTGCACGCCCTACTTTTCAGTTTTATTATTACAAAAAAAGTTTAAATGATCCAATAAATTTCGTTCCACTTCACAATTGTGACCCACTTGTTGTTGATTCTTCACCAAAAATGTAAAATGTTATATCTTTTTCTTTGAAGCCTGAAATGTGGCTAAAGGTTGAAAAGTTCCAGGGGCCAAATACTTTCACAAGGCACTGTAATGCTGTGATTTATCATCATTTGACAGCTTGGAATGCCAGCTTTCATAGAAGGTCTACCAATCCCAAGATATGAGCAGCTAAAGCATCCCTCCCCTCTTCACCCTGGTTTGCTTTGGGCACTTGCAGCAGCAGAGCTGGGCACTTGGGAGCTGTTTTACTGCAGAATAAAACGGCTTTTCCTGGACATGTAATACAGACACACAGTACACACAGATATGTCTGGGATGTGTCTTCAATCTTCAGTGGGGCACTGCTCTTAGTTATATTGGTGAAAATGAGGTGACAGACTCCCTTTAATATAAAAAATAAAATAAAAATAAAAAGATCACCTCCCTTTCCCTAGAATGAAAAAATAAATAAACAATAAAACAACTAAACATCATGGGCATTGCCATGTCTGGAAATGCCCATACTATTAAAATATAAAATATTTATCCCATACAGCGAAAGACGCAATGGGAAAAAAATCAAATTGTCCGATTTGCCATTTTTTGTCACTTCACCTCCCCAAAAAAAAAATTGAATAAAAGTTATACACACTCAAAAATGGTATCAATAAAAACTACAGATCATTCCACAAAAAATGAATACAAAAATTATTTTATTCAAAGTTTTTATTTTTTTTCAGTAAAGAAAACTACCTGGACCTGACCTTGAGAAAGTAACAGATCATTTTTTACTGCATAGAGAATGGAGCAAAAACAAAACCCATAACACTGTGGTAGAATTGCGTTTTTTTTCCTAATTCCACTCAATTTGTATTTTTTTTTCCAGCTTCCCACTACATTGTATGCAATAGTTAATGGTGCCATTAAAAAGTACAACTTGTCATGTGAAAAACAAGCCCTTATAAGGCTGTGTGAATGGAAAAATAAAAAAGTTATGGCTTCAGGAAAACATTGAGTGAAAAACAAAAACGTGTCCTGAGGGGGGTTAAACAAGCACAGAACTTGTATATTATTATCTGCCTGCCATCGGGTCTAGGATCTGTGTGTCCAATTAAGGCCTCTTTCACACGAACGTTGTTTTTGCGGGCTCCGATCCGCATTTTTCACATGAAAAATGCGGACCCATTCATTTCTATGGGCCCGCAAAAAATGCGGACAGCACACCGTGTGCTGTCCGCATCCGTTGCTCCGTTCCGTGGCCCGCAAAAAAAAATAGAGCATGTCCTATTCTTGTCCGTTTTGCGGACAAGGATAGGCAATGTTACAGTGGATCCGCAAAAAATACGGATGCCATACGGACGTCATCCGTTTTTTTTGCGGATCCGCAATTTGCGGACCGCAAAACACAACGTTCGTGTGAAAGAGGCCTAAAATAGATGTCATTAGTGTGGCAGTAAAGGCAGAATCTGTGATACAGAATGACAGTGAATTATTTCGTCCTCTTTCATAGTCTGTAAAATGCTTGTAGACAAAGTATTACAAATGCATTTAATATCTGTGTAATATGAATATTAACTAAATATTCCCACTGCTTATGTACAATATTATTAATGTCACTGCAATAAGAATACTGCATTGTAACTATATTCTGAGTCAACAATTATACAATTCTCTTTCTAGCAGTGCTAACCTAATCACAGCCTTATTCAAAATCACAACTTGTAGTGTAATACTACCCCCTAGTGGTTGTAAGTGTAAATGCACTAAATGCAGGTTTATTATAGGACTGCAATTCATAGTTATGTAATACAAGAAACACAGAGCAAGACATATTGCAGCTGTACAGCTTTTATTATCATGTCTGCTAGTTTATAAAATTGTCATAACAATACCAGATGAATAATGCGTTTTTCCTTTTTATAACTACAATCTGCTTGGATATTATAACTACTAAAGGCTGCTCTTTTTAAGTGCACAAGATAAAAGTAAATCTTTAGTCTAAAAGTACAGCATCATGACCTCAGGTACAAGTGTCAGTCCAGCATTTTTATGCACTTGTTGCTTATTGTATAACTTTCAAACTAGATTAAAAGTCCACTATAAGTGACACCCATTATCCTGATAACACTGTCCACACTGATATTATAGCGCAGTTGGATTCACCATGCACTCTCACGTATGAGGGTTTGTTTTTTGTGGGACAAGTTGTGCTTTCTAATGGTACCATTTACTTCTGCATACAATGTAGTGGAAAACAAATCCAAATGGAGTGGAATTGGAAAAAAAACTCACAATAACACCACAGTTTTATGGGTTTTGTTTTTATGGCAATTCCTATGTAAAACTGGGTCAGTATAATTAAAGCAATACAGCATTTTTACATTTTTTTTGTATTTTAATACTTAAAAAAAAAAAAAAAACTATTCATCACTATATTCTGACACCCAAAACAGTTTTTTATAGTTGTGCCTATAAAAAGGGCTAATTTTTTGCTGGCGGGGTGATCTTTAGTTTTTTTTTATGGAGTGTGTATGACTTTTTGATCACTTTTTATTCCAAATTTTTTGGGAGAGGTGAAGCGATGAAAAATTTGGCCACTTTCATTTTTTTCTGTTGTGGTATAAAAATGTTTATATTTTAATGGTACAGGAACTTGGGTACATGACAATACCTATCTTTATTTTGTTTATTATTTTCTTTTATTGTAATGTGGGGAAAGTGGGTGATTTTGATTTTTATATTTTTTAAAATATTTTGAAAAACCTTTTCTTCCTTTTTTTCACTTTTTTTGTACTTCACTATTCAATCCTCAGATTGAGTCTCCCACAGACTGAAATGAATTACCATTGCAGCCTATGGGAGATTCGCTATGTCCTCCTGCCACAGGAGGGACTCCTTAGGAACACTGCTGTCTCAGGCCTCAGATTCTTCAGGAGGCCCCAGGATTCCACAGCAACTGAGTGGCTTCCTCTATCTCTGTGCGGGGGAGCCATCCGGCACCAGGAGTGCAGCGCTCTGGGAAACCGCTACAGAAACTGTGGTCACAGCATCTGATTGGTTAAAAGTCCATTTATGCCATTACGGCTGATGGCAGACCTTGTATCTGGATGTAAAACAGCAGAAACCCGGCAGCTATGGTGCCCGCTCAGCTCCTGTGTAGATGCCATCTTTAAAGAGCCAACATCTGCCATACATGTATGGAGGGTGTCAGAAAGGGGTTAAAACCACCTGCCTAAAATGTGTATGTCCCTCTTGCGCAACTAAAATAGTTGTGACCCATCAATGCATGGACTCAACAAGACCTCCAAGTTGTCTGTAGTACAAGGTACCAAGACGTTAGTGCAGTGAGTCCTCGCATGGCGCTAGTGTAGAGGATAGAAGTGGTAGGTGCTATGAGGAAGTGTTGTGGTAATATCATGGTGTACTACCTCAGGCTGTCACTCCCTGGAGTGGGATGCAGTGAAAATACAGTACTGAATGAGGACAGAGTTAAATGTAACAAAGTGTCTTTTACTAAATGCGATTTGGAACTTGAAATACATACAGTAGCAGCAGGCTTGAAGTGCAATGCCCAGCACCAGCTGAGGAGGTATGGTGGCTTGTTTGATGGCTGCAGTTCTGCACTTAGGTGATGCTGGCCTAATCGTTAGTTGGTGATGGGTGGCTTTGCTGTAGTCACTCACCTTACAGTAGTGACTGTAGATGCATATGTAGCAGTTCACTCTGTTGTCTGGAATCTCAAGGTTTCACTTGAGGCTGTCCTTAGCTGTCGTTCTGGAACTCCTGAACTTCCCTCACAGGGGAACTTCCTGAACTTTTCTCACAGGGGAAAGCACAGGGGAAAGGATACGGTTCATGGGAGTGGGTACTCAACAAGCTACTTTTTAACTCTCCCACTATCAGAACAGGACATCTCTCATCCCCACCCCCTACTAGCACTGACTCATTTCTCTGGACTTCCCCTTCCTTGCTGGAAGTCGGACCAGACCACTCGCACCAAAAGGGAGGGAACAGGGTGGTTAACCCTGTTTCTGCCAACCACTGCCAACCATTACTTTCCCTACTGAACTAAACAGTACATTGTACAAAGTACAAAAAAAAAATACACAACTGCACATAAAACAGAGCAGTCAGGGGTACTACAGATCCTATAAGTCCAACTACTACAGATCCTATAAGTCCAGCAGATCCTATAAGTCCAATAAGTTGTGAGATGGGCACTCCATGGATCAGGCTTGTTTTTCCAGCACATCCCACAGATGCTTGATCAGATTGAGATCTGAAGAATCTGGAGGCCAAGTTAAGACACTGAACTCATGCCATGTCTTCAAACCATTCCTGAAAAGTTTTAAGAAGTGGGAGAGTATATTATCTTGCTACAGTAGGCCACCGCCATTAGGGAATAGTGATGCCATCTGCTGCAATGTTTAGGTAAGTGGTACATAGCAAAGTAGCATTCATATGAATATCATTTTCTCAGCACAACATTGCTCAGGGCATCAATGCCTCCACCAGCTTACTTTCTTTCCATGTTTCGTGGTTCCATCTCCTCCCTGCATGAGCGACTTACAGACAGCTGGCTGTCAACATGATGCATAAAAAGGGATTCATCAGACCAGGCCACATTCCTCCATTGCTCCATCATCCAATTCTTATGTTCACATGCCTATTGTAGGTGCATTTGGTGGTCAACATAGGCTCTCTGTCTGGTCTGCTGAGATGCACTGTGTGTTCTGACAGCTTTCTACCACAGACAGCAGTAACCTTTTGAACAATTCGTGCTACAATAGCTCTCCTGTGAAACTGAACCAGACAGGCTAGCTTTAGGTCCCAACACATATCAATAAGCCTTGGTCCCCTAGGACAGTTTTTCACAGGTTGCCCTTCCTTAGACCACGTTTCATATGTTCTAATCATTACATGTCAGGAAAGCCCCATATGATCTGCTTTTTTGGAGATGCTCTGACCCAGTCGTCTAGCCATCACAATTTGTCCCTTGTCAAAAACACTCAAAACTTTTACACTTAACAATTTTCCAGTTTCCAACACATCCCTTTTGCCTTATACTGTATATCTCACCCATTGAAAGGTGCTAATGTAACAGGATAATGAATGTTAGTAACTTCAATTATGTTATGAACTATGGCATATATAATAAAGCTTCCTTTATATACAGTACTAGGTATATTTAACCAAAAAAATTTGGTTTTAATATTCAGACAGAAACATACACGTCATATTTGCTAGAACAGTTAATTCATAGCTGACATCTATCTTATTTTGAAAGACAGAATACCAACTATAAGGATTTAGGCCCAAGTTTCAAATTGTGGATGAAAGTGTGAATGAAACAATATCCGTACTGGTATTTCTGATGCCCATTATAATGGCTTTACAGACTGTAGAATCAGCAGTTGTTCTGCCCAGCTACTTCTTTAGTGTACACTTTGAAACAGAATTCATGCAGAGTATGCAGAAATACCTAAAACACCTCAGAAAACTAACAGACCTATCCAGTCTTCCCAGTGATCCATAATGTATATGCTAATAAAAAAATCTTCCCCAGCAAATATTGAAATATCCAATGATATGTCACCATGATGGTAAGAGAAAGCTTATATGGCTGTACCGAATATTGTTGCAGCACAGCATCTCTCAGACTTGAGCCAAGGAGCCTATAGAAAGATAAAAAGGAGATTTTTGTGATTGATGTTAGTGCTGTTAGGAATACATCATTGCCTTTGGGTAATGGTCATTTGGGAACATTAGGAGTGAAATGCTTCATATTAAATAGAATAGCTGGCAGTAAGAACATGGGGTTATTAAAGGAAAAATATTCATTAAGCTGATGCTATAGGGGACTGATCTGAACACCTCTTCCCTGATATTTCCCCAAGCCTAGATGTTTTTTCTCTTGAGAGTAATTTCTGGTAAGACAATCTTCCTGCTGCAAATTGCCCCTTTCCCTTGGGATAAATTGGCATCTCTAATTACCTTGTTAGTGTTTTACAGTGGAAACTCTAGCCTAAAGGAATGATATCATTCCCATCTCGAAACTACTGCACTACTCTTATTCATACTCCTCTATTTCACTCTGTTAAAGTGCTTTTCTTAAAATGATGGCCAAAAATGCAAAGCTGCCATTCAGCCATTGTGGTAGAACCCAGAGCTTTGTGTGATGGAGCAAGTAGCCTACCTATAGTAATCATAATCACTGACAATTACAAAAGTAATCGGTGGTAAGAGAATGGAAGCAAATATGCCTTCTTCAGGTCTTTACTTCAAACCAAGATAGCTTGGACCTCTGATGAGCAATTACCAGTGGCCCCAGAAATCATCCACAGTCAGTAATGTTGTCTTATACATAGTTTTATTACTTTGATAGAGTGACTGTGATGCTAAAATAGCCAAGCATGGGCAGCCTTGATTTAAATGGTCACTGTACTTTCAACACACATTGCATAAATCAATAGAACAGGCAAATATAAAAATCTTTGTAACATAGCTATATCAGAGAAAAATGCACCCCCTCCTTCCTAAACTAATATCTGATAAATCCACCTTGAGTGACAAGTCGGTTGTCAGCTCACTGAAGGATCAGATTACATGCTGCCCATAGAGGTCTATGGAGAGGGGAAAGAAGAGGAGAGGAGTGCAGAAAGATACACACAGTCATGCTGGCCATAGAAGTCTATGGAGAGTGAAGAAGGAGAGAGACACATGTAGCTGTGGCCATAGAAGTCTGTGGAGAGGTTGCGGAGCACTGAGCTGCTTCCCTGATAAGATAAATTACAGAGTTTATAATTTTTACCTGTACTATTGATTAATAAAAAGTTTGTTGAAAGATTATTGACCATTTAATTAAGGAAAGTAACCTTACACCAATCTTGGTGTATGTTTATTTGTGTGAATTAAAAGGAATCTGTCATCCCAATTTTGGAATGTTATCTACATTAATGCATGAGTAGTACTATAGACAAGGAGTCCAGATCACTATTTTTATTTCCCTACTGCTCCCCCCCCCCCGAATCCCCCACTCTCAGCGCCCAAAGCTACATTAAAATACACAGCCTGGACTGCTGTGCTGTTCTGCCATAATGGAGAGGACTTCTGAGCGTATGTATGCATGGCAGTCCTGACAGTGTATTTCAAAGCAGCTGTGAGCACAGCATGGGAATGGGGGGGGGGAGTAGAAAAATAAAAATAGAAAAAAAAAATAAAAAGTAGTGATCTGGACTCCATATCTGCAATACTACTCATGTATTACTACATAGTCCAAAAACAGAGTGACAGATTCCCTTTAAAGAAATAGATGGTATGCTGACGTCCATTCTTGATGTGATTTTACCTGGGAAAAAGATATCATTATTGAAAAAAACAAAATGTATAACTTGCATTGCCAGCAGCAGAGTTTTTAGTATTCCATAGTCATGTATAGTAATCACCTTTTGCTTAGTAGACATTTTGTAAGGAGAAAATGGCATTTGTATGGCACAAGACTTAGGCCTTGTCTACACTTCCGTGTTAGTGTCACGTCCATGAAAAAAAGCGTCCGTGTATCATTCATGAAGATGTCCATGAAGGATCCTTGATGGGTCCATGTGTCAGTTTTTTCCCTCCGTGTCTTCCGTAATTTACGGACATTGCTTAGCTGAAAAATAATTTCAAGAGCATTTTTTATCTGTCTTCCATGAAAAACAGACATACCACAGATGCCATCCGTGTTGTGTCCGTGATTTTCCTGGACACAGAGACTTCAATGGGCGTGCTTGATCCACATCACGTATCAAAGTAGTGCATGTCTCAGTGATTTCTTTTTACCAACCCACTGTCAGTAAAAAAATAGTGATGTGTGAACAGACACATTTAAAACAATGGGTACGTGTGCACGGCAGCACTTAGGCCTTAGCGTAAAAACAAATTCTTCAATACAGTTTATTAAAAGATTATTTCCCTTCTTTTCCTGAGGTTCTAAAGAAGCCCCTTACTCTCCCCCCCCCAGTCACCACTGTGAAGGGAACCTGCTAAATCTAATCAGTTTCCCTGTATTTCTGGCTTATGCAACTTTTAAATAGAGTTTATATTTCAATCCCTCACAATTTTCAAGAGCTCTGTTTGCTGTTGGTGAAATAAAGTACCACCTGTGTGTTGAATGAGCTACAGCAGGTTGTAAGTAGCCTACTCTTAGGATAGTCACTGGGTCTGTCCACTCCTACAATTTATAAAATTTCTGAGGACATAGGAAAATATGCCTATAAATGGAGAAGCATATTCAGGTAACTGCCTGAAATTTACCCCCCGAATTGACTGACGTTAAGAACTTTGGGGCAGATTTAAACAGTCGAAAACTGCCAAATTTATCACAGTGGCTGATGCTGACTGATAAATCTGGCGTACAGTTAAAGTGCCCAGTCTATGATTATACCACCTGTTATTTGGCTTCAAATGCTATAGAATTTTGCGCTGTAATTCTGACGCACATTCTCTCATCTTACAGAGTAACTGTCATTTCCATTTAAAGAGTCTTCTTGGCAAAGCTTTAACAGCGTTGCCAAAGAGAGCCTGTCTTCAGCATTTTACTGAGTGCTGAATACGTCTGTGTGTAACAAGTCGGATAAGTATAGAGATGGTCATTGATAGGTCACATATACATAGTCAGGGACTGAGGTAGTGACAAGAGACAGGCTGGAAGATCTGTATGTCACACACAGGTGTCTTTAACACTCAGTAGAACTGAAGACAGACTCTCCTTAGCTGCAGATCTCCAAAAAAAGCCCTTGCCCTGTGCGATTCAGCGCAGGGCAAATGAAAGCAATGGCTGTACTGGTACTCAGATGCTGAACACCTGATGTGAAGCAGGACAGGAAGCAAGCACGTAGTGCCAGCTGGATGGAGAAGACAAGGCAGTAGAGTTGAGCGAACGTGCTCGTAACGAGCACTGTAGCGCTCGGATCCCCTGCGCTCACATGGCCGCAGCCATCCGGATCCGTCCTCCTCACCCGGCTGCAAGTCAGTGGGGATGGATCCGTTTGGTATGACACACTCATGTGTCATACCAAACGGATCCGCCCCCATTGACTTACAGTCAGGCGAGGACGGATCCGGATGCCTGCGGCCATGCGAGCGCAGGGGATCCGAGCGCTACAGTGCTCGTTACGAGCACGTTCGCTCAACTCTACAAGGCAGCCATTATCAGTGACGTCATATATAGGGGACGCAGCAGCCTGCTTACTGAAGAAGCAGCAAAGACCATAAATGAAGAATAAACAGAATATAAATGCAAGATAATGAACAAAATCAGACTACTGACTGAAATATACACACTAGCCAAAAAATATTTCAAAGTGACCAAACCCTTTAAATCAAAGCTATCCTTTAAGCCAAAGCTGAATTTTCATACCGGGGATGGAGGTGTATAAAAATAACCTCCGACATAAAGAAATGAAGCAATGGACATGCAATGCTACAGACACATGTACAAAAAGATAACATACCATTTTACCAGCAAATAGCTTTTAACAAATGCTGTCTAAATGCACAGTTATGATTATGCTTAGGAATAAGACATTTTTATTTCCAATCTAGACAAAAATACCAACTAAAATCCAATAAGAAGTCTAAAAACCATTACATACCAAACTATATTTAGCTGTCCTTGGTGGATGTCACTCGGTACGGTCACAGGTGACCTTCTGAATGTGGTGACATCATCCAACTTCTGTGTGAATATTTATTTTAGTTATAAATAGTATGGAGTCATATACTGTATTTGAAATAGCAAAACCTGTCTACTTGGAAATGTGGTAATTTTATGTGATGCAGATATCTATAACCTTTTAAAAATCTATGGTCAATTCCAACAATCACAGATGTGCAGCACTCACTTGCTATTTCTCTTCCATTTCATAGGACAGACAGAATAGCAGGACTGCTACATAGTTGCTGAAGTAGACACAGACAGATAGAGTGCCCCTTGCTGGAAGAGTATATGGACACCTAGATCTTGAATAGCTCAGAATAGAGTACTCCTTTAAAGGGGGTGTCACATGTAGATAATCTCTATTCATGTGTGCCCCTTATGAGATGTTGTTGTGTTGTGTCACGGTGTACTCCCTCAAGCCATCACTCCCTAGGGTTCGGTGCAGTGAATAAGTGATCTGAAGGAAACAGGCAGACAGTATAGAACAAAGAATGTCTTTCTTTACTGAGTGCAAAAAACAAATAGCAGCACATCCAGCAACAGTTTATACAAAATGCAATTTCTCCTCCCAGATAATGGGGTATGGTGGCTAGTAGAGATGAGCGAGCACTAAAATGCTCGGGTGCTCGTTATTCGAGTCGAACTTTTCCCGATGCTCGGGTGCTCGTTTCGAATAACGAACCCCATTGAAGTCAATGGGAGACTCGAGCATTTTTTGCAGGGGACCAAGGCTCTGCCTAGGGAAGCCTGGGTGAAAACCTGGAAACCTCAGAAAATGATGGAAACACCACGGAAATGGACAGGAAACAGCAGGGGCAGCATGCATGGATGCCTCTGAGGCTGCCTAATCCCACCATTACCCCAAATTCTCAGGCAACAGCCTGGTGGTTACCCTCATGGCAATTGTGCTCACCCAGACCAAGAAAGGCGAGGCACATACCCATCACATGTTAGGGGAGCACCCAACTAGGTGCAACGAAGGTCCATCACCGCCTGCAGGTGACACCACTGCTCATGCTGGCACTGCAGCTGAAATCAAGTTTAGTATCTGATCTTATCAGTTGCTGTGCCTGCTGGTGGTATAGTGGTGAGCATAGCTACTTCCCAAGCAGTTGATCTGGGTTCGATTCCTAT
>ONZH01028478.1:0-76708 GCA_900303285.1 Rhinella marina
CAAAGGATAAAATGTTACTCCGAGATAATGGAGGCTCACCTTGGAGGTGGAGAGGAGCTGTGGTCAGGAGCGGGGCTGAAGGGAGAGAAGGCCGGGATGGAGTTTGGAGAACGTATAATAAAAGAAGAAGATTATTTCATATGCCCGTTGTTTCATGGGTCCTTGTGCCAGAAAATGTGAACAAATCGGAAGATATCAATATTTTGAAGCATTTTCCTCTTTTGTTTATTGGATGATTGTTAATGAAATCCCAGAGGTTTCCGTATTGCATTATCTCAATGATTTTTTATTTGTTGAAATTTTTTATTCAGTTTTATGTAAGTAGTTGTTAAATATGTTTTTGAGATTTGTCAGTTGTTTAGTATTCCTATTGCCAGTAAGAATAACAGAATATAACGAAATGGCCAGACTGAATGCAAAACGGAAGCCTTTAACTTTCTGACCAGCGCCGTAATAGTACGGTGCTGCTGTAAGTGACTTCCCGACCAGTGCCGTAGTACTGTACTACGGAATGCTGATCAGCTGCAGGGGACTGGCTGTTCCCATTAGGCGGACCCCTGCTGTATGCGCCGGCATACGTGAAAACACTGATGCCGGCGCATTAACCCTTGATGTGCTGTGGTCCGCGCAGACCATGGCACATGCAATATGTGGAGCGGATGGGAGAGGCCATTGGGTCCCCGCACTGCTGCTGATCCAGCCCCCTGGATCTCACAGGCAGGAAGCAGTAAGTGTATTACAGTCAGTAATACACTTACAGCCAATGCATTACAATACAGAAGTATTGTAATGCATTGTACAGGGGATCAGACCCCCAAAAGTTGTGGGAAAAAAAGTAAAAAAAAAAGTTAAAATAAAGTTTTGCATAATAAAAAATAAAAGTTTCAAGTGAAAAAAAAAATTGTAAAAAAAAGAAAAGTAGACATATTAGGTATCGCTGCGTCCATATCAACCAGCTCTATCACATGATCCATCCTGCCAGGTGAATGCAGAAAAAAACCTATGTCAAAACAGCCATTTTTTGTCACCTTGCCTCACAAAAAGTGTAACACCAAGCGATCAGAAAGTCTTATGTACCCCCAAAATGGTACCAATCAAACCGCCATCTCATCCCGCAAAAAATGAGACTCTACCTAAGACCATCGCCAGAAAAATTTAAAAAAAATAGGGCACTCAGAAAATGGCAACACAAAAATAAGATTTAATTCTGTTCAAAAATTCATTTACTGTGTAAAAACTTAACAAACAAAAAAAAAAACGCATGGGCACCATCTTTGCGGCTGCCGATGATGGATCCAGACCTATTCAAGTTGAATGGGTCCGTGATCCGGCCACACCGCAAAAAAAAAAAAAAAAAAAAAAAAAAAAACATGTTCAGAGTTACAAAATTATGTTTGATCACAAAGATGAAAAAGGGGTTGCATTTAGGGCTCATTGAGATAATGGGACTGCAAAAGATACATCGTGTGCTGTCTGCATCTGTTATTCCATTCCTCAAAAAAGATTGAGCATGTCCTATTTTTGTCCACAATTGTGGATTGATATTCTATGGTGTGTTAAGGGGGAATGGAATTGGGATTTGGTCAACTATGACAAAGGGGACTCCCCACAACGTTTAGCTTGAGAGACACATGGTGGCACAACCCTTTCTTCCTCTTTCTCCTGTTTATAGTTAAAAAAAGGGTGTTTTTGGAGCTTAAAATGGTTATCTGAGGCTGGAAATTCCTCCCCATGTGCCCAGGCCCCTCACACTGATTCTACTTACCTGGCTCCCCACTGATTGGCCAGGTGGTGGTTATGGAAGGAAGGAATCTGCTTTATAAGTCAGCATCCGTGGCGGTCTGATGTAAATTAAGAAAATCGGGAAAAAGCTGTTGTCACGAGTGGGCTTGCATCTGGTATCAGACGTTCTGCGCGGCTTTCTAAAGTGACATAATTTGACATGCTTTTCCCTTGGTTTGGTTGCTGTTTACCACACCCCTTCCCCTCAGCTGTTGCTGCTGTGGTAATTATCTCTCTCCTATTTACCCCTTCCTCTCCCAGTATCCCTTGCGGTTTATACTTTCTGCCTACTTAGTAATGTGTGGTGTGGATCTTGGCTGAGATCCGGTTGCTGCGATATCTTCTTAAAGATAAGTGACTTTTTCCCTTTTGTGGTTTTCCTTCTGGAGTCTCCTGTTCGTCCTTACTCTTGGAGGAACGGGTTTACTCTTTCTTGTCACTAGCTGCAGGGTTCTTTAGGGTGCATTTATTATTAGGTTCCTGTGTATGAACTCTCCTACCACCCAGGATTGTTCATACTGGTAGTCAGTCAGGACCTAGTTTCAGGGTTCCCTGCAGGAGGTGACCGTTTCCCTGGTTTTGGTCTGTTCCCTTCCCTCGTATGCTTGGTGTGGCTATTCCCTCCACACCAGAGCGTGACATTATAAACCGCCAAAACAAAAATTTATGTCATTTTTGTGCTGACATGGATGCTAATGCTGCACTTGCTGAACAGCTGCAGGGACTCAGTTTGGAGGTGGCTGACATCCCCAACCAGATTCAGAGACCACAGGCTGGTGGTTCTGGGGGTGCTGAGTGTCAGGCCTATTTCTAGCCTAAGGTCCCCCTCCCGGATAGATTTTCTGGGGAACGTGATAATTTTGTTCTATTTAGGGAGGCGTGCAAATTGTATTTCAGACTGCGTCCACATTCTTCTGGTAATGAGGAGGAGAAGGTTGGTGTGGTCATCTCGCTGCTTAAAGGGGATGCGCAGTCATGGGCATTTTCTCTGCCGACCGAATCGCAGTCTCTCCGGTCAGTAGATGAATTTTTCAAGGCTTTAGGGATTATCTATGATGACCCGGATCGTATCTCCCTGGCTGAGACCCAGATACGTGACCTTTGTCAGGGTGAGCGGCCGGTTGAGATTTATTGCTCTGAGTTTCGGAGGTGGGCGACCAATACTGAATGGAACGATCCGGCTTTACATAGCCAATTCTGTCAAGGTTTATCTGAAAGGCTGAAGGACGCTTTGGCCTTTCAGGAAACCCCTGTGTCTTTGGAGGCCGCTATGTCTCTTGCTGTGCGCATGGATAGGCGCCTGAGAGAGCGATCTAGGACATACTATCACATAGTGTACTATCTTCCTATGACACTTTGATACATCTTGGTAATAAAAAGGGTGTGTGTTTTTTCTGTGGTCAGAAAGAGCACTTTATCAATGTATGTCCATGCTTTCAATCTCTAAAAGAGAGAAAAGAAAAGGGGGCGTTGAATTCTCATCTCACTCTTGGTGGAGTGGGTAGGGAGACTGAAAATGTGCATTTGTCTTCATCCTGCAGTACCCGTTTTCTCCTGACTGCCGAGGTGGCGCTAGAATCAAAGGTTGTGAAAATTGAGGTGTTTATTGACAGCGGGGCAGGGGTGAACTTGATTGATGCTCAGTTTGTCCGTATGCATGGATTGTCGCCGAGTTCTTTGGATAAGAGGATTTCTGTGTTTGCCATTGATTCTGCATCTCTGTCTCAGATAGTGCATGATATCAAATTAAGAGTGGGTGAATTTCATCAGGAGCTTATTTCATGTTTTGTGTTGGAAGGTCTTCCTGCTCCTGTGGTTCTGGGTTTACCGTGGTTAAGCAAACATAATCCGTCCATTGACTGGCATACTAGACAAATTGTGGATTGGGGCGATTATTGTGCTGACAATTGCCTTAATACATCTTTTTCTGCTTTAACCACTAAGACTCTTCCTTCTTTTATATCGGATTTCTCTGATGTATTTTCTGAAGGTGGATGTCAGGATTTACCCCCTCACCGGAAATACGATTGTCCTATCAATCTTATCCCGAGAGCAAAATTGCCCAAATCTAGGCTGTATAACCTTTCTGGACCTGAGAGAACGGCCATGAAGGAATATATTGCTGAGAGTTTGGCTAAAGGACATATTAGGCCTTCCAAATCTCCTGCGGCAGCAGGGTTTTTTTTTGTTAAGAAAAAGGACGGAACCCTTAGGCCATGTCTGGATTTCCGTGAACTCAATAGGATTACTGTCCGTGATCCGTAGCCCCTTCCTTTGATTCCTGACTTGTTTAACCAGATTATGGATGCCAAGGTGTTCTCCAAGTTGGATTTAAGGGGGACATATAATCTGGTCAGGATCAAAGAAGGGGATGAATGGAAGACGGCCTTTAACACTCCTGAGGGCCACTTTGAGAACCTGGTTATGCCTTTTGGGTTGATCAATGCTCCTGCTGTCTTCCAGCATTTTGTAAATGACATTTTTCATCATCTTGTGGGGAGGTTTGTAGTCGTGTATTTGGATGACATACTAATCTATTCTCCAGATATTGTGACACATCAGGATCACGTGAGGCAGGTGTTGCAAATCTTAAGAGATAACAAGTTGTATGCAAAATTAGAGAAATGTGTTTTTGCTGTACACGAGGTGCAATTCTTAGGATACCTGCTGTCATCTTCAGGTTTTTGTATGGATCCAGAGAAAGTCCGTGCTGTTCTGGACTGGGACCGACCTGAAAATCTTAAGGCTCTTATGCGATTTTTGGGGTTCACCAACTATTACCGAAAATTTATTAAGAACTATTCGACAATAGTTAAACCCTTAACTGACATGACTAAGAAAGGGACGGATGTCTCAGTGTGGTCTGATGCAGCGTTGCAAGCCTTCTCCGCTGTGAAGGAGTGCTTTTCTTCTGCCCCTATATTGGTGCAGCCAGATGTGTCACAACCTTTCATTGTGGAGGTTGACTCATCCGATGTGGGGGTAGGAGCTGTTTTATCACAGGTCCCGTCACCTGGTAAATGGCGCCCATGTGCTTTTTTTTCGAAAAAACTCTCTGCGACAGAGAGAAATTATGATGTGGGTAACAGAGAGTTACTGGCCATTAAGTTGGCTTTTGAGGAATGGCGTCATTGGTTGGAAGGGGCGATTCACCCAATCACAGTATTCACTGATCACAAAAATCTGGCTTACCTGGAGTCGGCTAAACGACTTAATCCGAGGCAGGCCAGATGGTCTTTGTTCTTCACCAGATTCAATTTCATTGTCACATATCCTCCTGGGGTTAAGAATGTGAAGGCGGACGCCTTGTCACGTAGTTTTCCTGGAGGTGGTGATTTGGAAGATCCGAGCTCTATACTGTCTGAAGGGGTGGTGATATCCGCTCTTTACCCTGATCTTTAGGCTAAAGTGTTTGAGGCCCAGGGAGATGAGCCGGAGTCTTGCCCTCCTGGGAAGTTGTTTGTTCCTTCTGATTTGTGTCATAAGGTGTTTGAGGAGCATCATTCTTCGGTGCTTGCGGGACACCCTGGGAGTAAATCCACTGTCAACCTCATCTCTCGTAGATTCTGGTGGCCAGGGCTGCGTAAGTGTGTTGAGGATTATGTGTCAGCCTGTAGTGTCTGTGCACGCGCTAAGGTGACACATACTCGACCTTCTGGACCTCTACTTCCATTACCCATCCCGTCCAGACCATGGACTCACCTATCCATGGACTTCATCACTGATCTGCCTGAGTCGTCTGGTAAGACAGTTATTCTGGTGGTTGTAGATCATTTTAGTAATGGCGCACTTTATTGCATTACCCGGACTCCCCAATGCTAAAACTCTTGCACAAGTGTTTGTTGACAACATTGTGCAACTTCATGGCATTACCACTGACGTGGTCTCTGATCGTGGGACTCAGTTTGTGTCCAGATTCTGGAGGGCGTTCTGTACTCGGCTCGGGGTACAACTGTCTTTTTCCTCTGCCTTTCATCCCCAGACGAATGGACAGACTGAGCGTACCAATCAGAGTCTGGAGACTTACTTGAGATGTTTTGTCTCTGAGAACCAGGAGGAGTGGTCCTCGTTTTTGTCTCTGGCTGAGTTTGCCATAAATAATCGCAGACAGGACTCCACTGGTAAGTCACCATTTTTTGGTGCATATGGCTTTCACACGCAGTTTGGCACATTTTCTGGTTCTGATACTTCTGGTATTCCTGAGGAAGAACGTTTTTCGTCATCATTGTCTTCTATATGGCGAAAAATTCAAAATAACTTGATAAATATGGGTAACAAGTACAAACGTGTGGCTGACAGGAGACGTATGAATGGTCCGGACCTAAGTGTGGGTGATTCTGTGTGGCTGTCTACTAGGAACATTAAGTTGAAAGTTCCTTCTTGGAAGTTGGGTCCAAGATTTATTGGCCCATATAAGATCATGGCCATTATTAATCCTGTAGCATTTCGTCTTGAACTTCCTCAGGCCCTGAAAATCCATAATGTGTTTCACAGATCTTTGTTGAAGAGATATGTTGAACCTCTGGAGCTATCTCCCTTGCCACCCGCCCCTGTCTTGGTGGATGGTAATTCGGAATTCCAGATTGTCAAGATCATTGATTCTCGAGTTCTCCGTGGGACTCTTCAATATCTTGTTCATTGGAAGGGTTATGGTCCTGAGGAGAGGTCATGGGTACCGGCATCTGACATGAATGCCAGTCGCTTGGTGAAAGCCTTTCACAGGTGTCATCCTGATAAAGTTGGTCCTGGGTGCCCGGAGGTCACCCGTAAAAGGGGGGGTAATGTCACGAGTGGGCTTGCATCTGGTATCAGACGTTCTGCATGGCTTTCAAGAGTGACATAATTTGACATGCTTTTCCCTTGGTTTGGTTGCTGTTTACCACACCCCTTCCCCTCAGCTGTTGCCGCTGTGGTAATTATCTTTCTCCTATTTACCCCTTCCTCTCCCAGTATCCCTTGCGGTTTATACTTTCTGCCTACTTAGTAGTGTGTGGTGTGGATCTCGGCTGAGATCCGGTTGCTGCGATATCTTCTTAAAGATAAGTGACTTTTTCCCTTTTGTGGTTTTCCTTCTGGAGTCTCCTGTTCGTCCTTACTCTTGGAGGAACGGGTTTACTCTTTCTTGTCACTAGCTGCAGGGTTCTTTAGGGTGCATTTATTATTAGGTTCCTGTGTATGAACTCTCCTACTACCCAGGATTGTTCATACTGGTAGTCAGTCAGGGCCTAGTTTCAGGGTTCCCTGCAGGAGGTGACCGTTTCCCTGGTTTTGGTCTGTTCCCTTCCCTCGTATGCTTGGTGTGGCTATTCCCTCCACACCAGAGCGTGACAGCTGTGCCCCTCCTTCCCTTCCTTTCTTGAAAATTGAAAATTTTATGTCCATCACAATGTTTATTAGTGGAATTCAGTCTACCAGCTAAGGCTTTGCGGACTTGGATTCAGCTCAGTTGTTCAGTATGGATTGTTATGGTTTTAGAATTTATCGATTGCAATATTTATTTAATTTTATTAATTCATATTTTAATGATTAATTTTGTGTAGCCCATACTAAAAGGTGTGGCTGATTTTAATCAATTTACTGACAGGCTGACCACCACCCCTTTAACCTCTGAAGCAATGGTGGCAGCACTCATACATTTTTTTTTGAAAAGACAACCTCTGAATATGACGCTGAGCATGTGCACTCAACTTCTTTGGTCGACCATGGCGAGGCCTGTTCTGAGTGGAACCTGTCTTGTTAAACCACTGTATTTTCTTGGTCACCATGCTGCAGCTCAGTTTCAGGGTGTTGGCAATCTTCCTATAGCCTAGGACATTTTTATGTAGAGTAACATTTCTCTTTTCAGAGTTCCTCAGAGAGTTCTTTGCCATGAGTTGCCATATTGAACTTCCAATGACCAGTATGAAAGAGTGTGAGAGCGATAACACCAAATTTAACATACCTGCTCCCCATTCATGCCTGAGACCTTGTAAGACTAACGAGTCACATGACACCAGGGAGGAAAATGGCAAATTGGGCACAATTTACCCATTTTCACTTAGCGGTGTACTCACTTTTGTTGCCAGCTGTTTATACATTAATGGCAGTGTGTTGAGTTATTTTGAGGGCACACCAAAGTTACACTGTTATACAAGCTGTACACTGACTACTTTACATTGTGTCAAAGTGTCATATCTTTAGTGTGGTCCCATCAAAAGATATAATAAAATACTTAGAAAAATGCAAGGGGTGTACTCACTTTTGTTAGAGACTGTATATATTTCAATGAATTTAGAAGTAGGCGTGAATGATTGGCAGGTGACTGGACCACTTCACCTGCTTCACTATGAAATAACTACTACACCAGCAGTGAGGAGAGGTGGAGAAAAGGGAAGCTACTGAGCATATTAATTCACGACTGAATGGAGGAGAAGGTGGACCAGAAGGTTAAAGAATACAGAGAGGAAAATGTAATGTCCAATAAAAAAACAATTTTTATTGCATGTACATTGCAATGCTACTTTATTTACATTGCCCTATTCATTACACAGTAGTATTGTTTATGGGATAACCACTTTAATAACTACTGTCTGATACCTATCGATGACCCAGTTCTTAACCTAATTACACATATTTTTTCATAGTCCCAGAATTCTGATTTTATGCACAAACCTTTTACATATGTGGTACAATACCACATACCCATGATAAATCTAGATATATATGAGCATTGCATTCTCTTCAAATAGCTAATTGGCATAGGTGCCAGTATTCGGATCCCCATAAATATGATACTGAAGACCTATTCTGAAGATAGGTCATCAATATCAGATACTGGAGAACCCCTTTAAGACCACTTTTTGAATACTGGCACCACGTTTTCTAGTTTTGTAAAACTGATCCTGTTATCGTAGAGTACAAATAAAGGTCTTCATATAATAGTACTTAGTTCCTTGAGAACTTGGGGGTGAATGCCCTCTGAACCAGGGGCTTTGTCTATTGTACTGTTTTTAGACTGTGCTGCACTTCTTCCTTCTAGTGACGTTTAAAGAAGAATTTACATTATCTCTAATGATCTCTAACCATGCCATCTGAGATAAAGTTGTTTAAAAGCTTTTTTCCTTGTCCTCCTCTACCATTACACACAGATTATTTTTGAGGAGTCAACACTTTCTTTCATTTTTGGCTGCCATTATTTGTCTTTTTCACAACTTTACTGTGCCTTCTTGTTTCCATAGATAAAGCACTTTCTATCATTTATTGCACCCCTTAGAGTTTTACTTAACTGCATTGACTTTCTCCTGTTTCTAAAGTGTTTATTCCCATAAATTATATATCTTTCACTGAACTGATAACATATACAAAGCATTTGATGAAAAATAAATGAGTATTACATTAATTCTACATATGCTGATACATTTGACTACAAATGTGTGTTGGATATATTGGATGGGTTCCAGTAAATCTACTAATTCTCAACACTAAAGGAGTTTGTTCTACATACGGGGGTTCATGAAGCATTGGAACTAAGGCTGAAGTCACTGTTAAACAAGGAAGAGGGATAGGTGCTTATAAAGTTATTGTGTAGCCTTATTAATATAAAACAAAAAGTAGGTGTTTCAGTTGTTATTTTCAGTCATATTGTTGAGGCTATCTGAAGTGAGCGGAACGTGTAGATCCAGAAAAAGTTCTTTTTACCTATAAACAAATTTGGAAAAACTGGGTGCAAACTGACTCCTCATCACTTCTCCTTTTTACCACTTCCTTTACATCTATAATAGGATATACAATACACCTGGTATCACCATTATATCCTGTATCAACCATCTCTCTTATCCAGCTTATCACAATGCATAGACCTTTATTTAAAGTATTGGGAATTACAATTTCAATAGCATCACAAAGAATCTTCCCAACTATTGCAAGAATTGAGTAGCTTAAATTAGAAACCCACACACAGTTTACTTTGTCTTCATGTCTCTGCATTATTTTCTAATATACCTGATTAAAGAGGGCTTAGATTGATTGTGTTCTCCTTGCAGAATAGTGACAACATGAAACAGGAATAAAAGCAGTCCATCATGCATTTAATAGACTTTATTATACGTATAGCATTTTTTCTTTCAATAAATAAATTGACAGTAGAGATGAGCAAATCTTAAAAAATTTGCTTCGGCGAATAATCAATGAATTTATGACAAGGTTTGTTCTTAATACGAATTTATTCAGTCGAAGTTGCATTGAAAAATAATTGTTGTTTTGCGAACATTCCTGGAGAAATTACGAACATACAGTCTAAGCGTTGTTAAAAGTACGCTACTGAACTGAGTGCGTAATATTGACTCACGATTGCGTCATACGCACGCATGTACGCCGCGGCATACAGTCCTCAGAGGCAGTCCATATGAGCTAGAAAAGTAAGGTGCTAGCTATCTGGCAAAGTGCATAATTTACCAAACAGTGTTACACCATACAATAAGAGCATAATAGGACACATTGCAGTACCTGAAAAAGAATACACACAATGGGCTAAAGGGCTCGAACGTTGCTGAACCTGTAAAAACATTATTGCTAAAATACAGCAAAGTCATAATTATGCAAACATTTTAGTCCAATCAATTTCACATTTGCAATACGTTTGAGTCTCTCCTCAAGGCTGCTTGGCATAAAACACTGGAACACATAGTCCAAAATTCACTTGTAATCCATGTGAGGTAATTTTATAATCCAAACAAGTAACATGTAATCCACATGGATAATATAAAATAGCAGCAAATAGAGAACCCTTTTTGCAAAGGGGGCTCCCAAATAACCTGAGAAGGGGGGAAAAAGGACAATAGGCATGCTTAGGCGCAACTGGAAAATTTCTGCAGAATGGGGGGGGGAGTCCTGACAAGCCATGTCCATCTGGGTCAGAGTCAAACAGGGGGCAATGCCTATAGATAAATTAAAAACAAGTGCCAACTAGCCCTCGCCCATCAGGTGCAGTCCATGTTGTGGCTCCCATAGGTCCAGACTCCAGAGGTGTCCTTAAAGTCAGCCATACAGAGGCCAATTGTAGAAGGGTTCCTCAGATGAGGGACCTGAAGTCCTCCTCGCTGCTACTACTGCTACTACTGCTACTAAAGGACATAAGAGGATGCTCCTGCCTCCTGTAGGCCAAGCTGGCTGCCATTGTTGAGCTCCACTGCCCTCTGCTGCCAGAATTCGGACTTGATCGGGTGGTGGTCACACTGGTGAGCGTTGCTGCCACTTGATTCACTTTTCCGGATACTCCTGCTGGGACAGCAGGGGTAAGGACTTCTGGCTGCAGCGGTTCAGGCAAGGCTGCAACCAAGGAAGAACCACTAGCTCCCCTGGCTGCTATTGACTTCATTTTCCACTGTAGCTGGTACTGGATCACCATGGGCTGGAATGTGAAAGATGATTTAGTCAGCTGACCCAGGTGAAAGGACTGTGGTAGTGGTGGCAATCCAGGGATCAGAAGCTCCAACTGTGGCTGTGGCTTCTCCCTGAAATGAAGGATGCCATCTGGTGACTCTTGTAGGCAGCGCACATGTCCTGCGGCTGCTGGTTCCTCCAGCCAAACTTCTGGTGGGGATGCAGGGACTAGGAGCTTAGACAATAACGTAACCCTGGTAGCAAAGGTTCCTTTCAGGTATGCCATGGGGGTATATTCCACCTGATCCCCCACTGTGACAGGCTGTGATGGGCTTGGGGCAGGTAAGACCGTTTCACAGACCTGCGGCCCACAAAGCACTCCTTGCTGTCCTCGTCGTCCGCAAGGAAGCCACTGCTTCGCTAGACTGAAAACTATAGGGCGGTTCCTTTACACCAGTCTAGCATAGGGTCTCCCGGCCTCGGTTGGTCCAGCACTTGGATGACGCAGTCCTCTACCGCTTTCTTATAGTCCGATAGGGTATGAGCGTGGGCCGGCAGACACAATGGGATTCTGCCGCATGGAAGGTGTTGTTGTTCTCCTCCTGGGCGGTGGAGTGGATGCTCCATCCGCCTCTGCCGCACCAGTGCCCGTACGATTCTCGGGATCACTTGTGCCACCCTGATCTCCTCTGGACTGGCCGATGGTTCAGGGTCGCTACAAAACACCATCTCTCCCTACATTGGTCGCAGTTGTTTCGCCATGCTGTGGTGTCTTGTTCACGGCTGGCTTGAACTGGAGAGGAGGGTGGAGTAATGGGGGAGGAGTCTTCACTCCCTATACTTGCAAATAGATAGTTCCTGGTGGGTTGGGCTGGTTTTTCCTGCTTCTGAGGTGGGCGTATCTTCACTTTCCCGCTCTTGAGGGGATGTATTGTCATTTTCCCGCTTCTGGGGGCTGGGGGCAAGAAGAATGTGTACGTAGCGTACATAGCGTACGTAGCGTTAGCGTTCAAACTTTTAAGAGCATTTACGAATCATACGAAGAGAATCTGAATGAATTCGGATTCACTTCGAAGTAGGAAATAAGGAGGATTCGTAACGAATATACAAAGCGGCAAATAGATTCGCTCATCTCTAATTGACAAATAAGCTTGAAAGGGAAGGTCTTTGCACCCAGAGCAGTGGGTGGAAGAAGATGTCCTAGTGTGAGAAATCAGGCCAGGTCGAACATCATCTGCGTATCCAAGTGCATGTGCGTTGCTTACCTAAGAAGAAGCAGACATCAGGATCGACTATGGGAAGATCACAAGCTGGCGATATTCTGCTGTGAAAACTTGGATCCTGGCACTCTCTAATGGCAGTGAGTGACCTATTTGACCAAGATAATGTGCCATGCCACGCTGAAAATAATATCAGGACTGGCTAGAGGAACAGGATGAAGTACAGTAGGAAGGATGCCAGGAGGTGCTCTTCAGCCCTCCAGTGAACTCTGATGCAGCCACCATTAGTACTATGACAAAACATGCTTTCATCAATGAATACTATTGATTACCATTGATGGCCACATCAGAACATCAGAGTTCACAGTAGGGCTAGAGAGCACCTGCTGTCATCATACTTAGTGTGGAGACACACAGGACTGACACAAGGTGTCAAGGTATGCAGCATAATTAGCAACCATGGCCATTCCCATATGGTATTCAGTATGTCCAGGACATAGCGAAACCAGTCATACTGCCATTTTTATACTATGAGACAAGAGCTTCCCACAAGATAACACCATCCCACACATTGCCTGCGCTACACAATATGCTTTTCAGGGTATCCAGCAGCTCCCCTGGTCAGTTTGATCACCCAAATCTCTTCCCCAAAGAGAATCTCTGGTACAGATCTCCCATAAACAGCAGCCAACAACCACCTTGGATGAACTATAGATCCAAGTTGAAAGAGCTTGGAAAGACATACCACAGGAGGATATCCAGCATCTGTATGACCGTTACCACGACAGTAGTAAGCCTGTATCACAGTAAGAAGAAACGCCACTAAGTATTAATGACCCTGGCTCAACATACTGTATACAGTATTCTACTGCAGAACCCAAAATAAAGGGTGCACCACCTTGGTTAAAATAATTGACCAAGCGTCACTAGCAGTTTATACTTTGCCAATCTCAGCTCAATCATATGAAGTTTTTCTGGTGTTTTTTTTTTTACATTTTCTTGTAGTGTTCGTGGATATTGAACCTTTACATGAATGGGATATTTCACTAATAAGAACACGGAACACAAAGCCTGGTCCTTTACCAAAGCATGTAAGAATCCCTTCAACTGAAACCATCACAAAACACATACTTTTTAATTTTATCATTCTTTAAACACTGTACTTTACACTATTTTATCATTGGACCCGTCTTGCTCTGAAGCTGACTGCAGGTGATGCAGATGCCAATGTTAAGATTATATAAAGTGAAAAGAAGGATTTTTATTTTCATATGATCCTTTTGTCATCCAGGAGATGAACAGATGCTCGCTGTATTTGACAGCATCTTCTTGCCCTTTGCTCTGGAGATATGTGACTGAATAAAATTAGCAAATTAATGTGAGTAATCAAGACTAATAATAACTGTATGGTGCCAGCCTGACCTCCAGCACACTTGTAAAACCTGTCTAAATATAATTAAAAATGTTATAGTCGAACCATTTTGCATTATCCACACATCATATTGCTCTCACAACCTCTGTATAACTTGTTAATTAACCAATGAAAAGGCACGCAATCTCAAATGTAGACAATAATGAATGCTGATTAACAGTACACTTTCCATGTATAATAAACATTATAATTCTTTTTTTTCTATTAACCTGGAGGCTAATAGAGGCTATTACATTTCTAGGGCCCTTGAACTTTTGCTGTACAAGAATTATCTAAAATCTGATAATAAGTGATTTCAGCAAATGACTGGGATTGGGGGGAGCATGGGGAGGTTAGGGGCCAGTTGCATTTACTATACTATGTAATGTCACTATTCCTAGAGCTGAGCTTTTGAAACATATATGTAGAGTTAGGACAGTGTGGTGAGAGAAAAAACTGCTTAAACATGGAAGATACAGAGAACATTACTGTCAGGAGCATTAATATTATTATTGTGCACACAAATATGATAGGTACGTTTTTAAATAAGAGAGGTTCGGACCCATTTAAACACTCAGATATTTAAGTCAACATTTTCCACTACTCAAAATTTCTGACACATTTCCATTCATTGGAATTGCATTGCTTTGGGGTTTATTTTGTGTTAGACTAGAGGCAAATTAATTTGAGCATAATTGCAATAGTGGGGATGCTGGCTCATGAGTTCCCCAACATTAGACATCTTTGTATACAGGACTGTGTAAAGTAGGGGTTCATGCCAATGACCATAGATAGTTGTACACTTACGTACATAGTACTGCACTTACTTCATTCCCTAAACACAGAAACACATCTATGTAATGTTCACTTTTCACCAACAGATGGCACACAGCATTATGTATTAAATGTCTAAAATGGTTATAGATGGAGAGAATTAGGGATGAGACAGATGGAATGAGTTCACAAGGGGGAAATTTCAATCCTGTACCCCCCTCTGTCAACCACCAACCCCAACTCTTGTGTGTACCCCTGAACATATTTATTTGTATTTAAAGGGACCTGTCACCATGAAAATGCAATGTAATCTGCAGGCAACATGTTATAGAGCAGGATATGCTGAGCAGATTGATATATCATAGACATAAGCAAACTTAATCTGTTGCAGAATGATTCTACAAACATAAAATATGCTCCAACGGCCTTGAAATTGGTATATAGCACCCAGAGGTCTCCAAGAACTCAGATTTTTTAAATATATTTTTAACAATTTTTGCTACTCTCCCACTTTTAAGCTTTTTAACGTAATGACAGCAATAGCAAATAATGTCAGAGTGACTAACTATGGGCGAACGCATGGTTGATGAATACCATCCAAAAATTTTCCTTTATTGGGGCTAATTGTGTTTAAACACACAGAAGCCATATGGTTCAGAACATGATGGTAGCCAGGCAGACAGCAGCAGTGGCATGATGGGGAACCATCAGCAATAGCAGATCTATTCATCAGCCTCACCTGGAGATGTGTATGTAAATCCCCATGGATCTATGCCTCATTCTTTTTGACAAAAGTGATGTTTTGTATACTAGTGAAGAACAACTTTGTCCATTTGGGTGCAACAACACCAACTGCCATGCTGATAATACTCTCTGAGATGACACTGGAGGCTGGACAAAAAAGTACAGAGAGAGCATGCTGGGTAAGTTCTGGCCAGTGTTCCAATCTTACTGCCTATAAGCCCATTCCTACCTAGAAGTCCATGGGGTCAGGAAAGACCACAGTCTAGTTAGGACTCAATCTGGGTGTTCAGACGGTACATCTCCATTTTCTGATTTGCGTTAACCTGGTGTGGAACTTGATAATGGACTGGCCGCCGCTGCTTTTGTGCTACCAGAGATGCCTGGAGATGGGTGACTCGGCGGGGGGGTGGAGAGGGGTCAGACACATGAGCAGCAGGCATCTGCTCACCAAAAGCTGTGGAAAGTTGCGCACACACAAAGTATCCTGGTAATAAAGCAATATGGCCCACTTTTGGCAACAGGAAAACATTCCTAGCATAAGCATCTGCTCTAAGATGAATATAAGGATGTTGACATTGTTAATGCTGCACTTGCCCCTACTGGCAGTTTTTTGGAAGGCTCTGGCCATACATTCGCTCTACTCTTTATTGCTGCCACTGTCACCACCCTCCTCCTGATGCTGCATCTTCTTCAGCACACTGGTATTGATAATTTATGACCATAATAATGCAGTTTTTGCAATATAATGTTTTTGAACTACACTGTATGATGTAGTAATGTGTTCACTAACTGGTATAAGAATGCAATTTTTACAGCAAAATGTCTTTAAACTACACAGTTTGTTGAAGTAATGCATTCACTAGCACATTAAAAAAAATGCAATTTTTACAGTAAAATGTCTTTGAACTGCATGCAGTCTGTTGCAGTAATGTGTTCACTAACATGAGTATGATAATTTTTATTACTTTCATAAAATGCATTTGCTGCAACTACTCGTTATCTTGCAGTAATATACAATTTGTTCAGTTGCACAGGTATAATGCACTAAAATGCAGTGACGGAAAGGGGTGCACCTTCGGGGCACACTCTGGTTGTCAGGTCTGGTCACCGGAGAACATAGGTTTCTATGTTTTGCTTGGTATTCTGAGTTTTTGTGTGTTTCTGTTTAGTGCCTACGCCTTGCCTTTAACCATGTTCACACTGTGGGTTGTTTTGGAGCCAACGCCCAGCTTCATGTTTGGTTTGTCTACTCAGGGTTAATACTCAGGTGCTGGGCTGAGTGGCTTCTCTGAATCTGGTCCATTCAGAACCTGGGGGTGGGATATCTTCCTGCATAAATACCTACCTTCCTCTCTGCTCCTTGCTGGTTTTTGCAAATCCTTGCTATACCTGCTTGTGTGTTGTATCGTGTGTATTCTGACTGCTGATATTTGACCCGTGGCTCGTACCTGACTACTCTACCGTCTTCTGATTTTGTACTTCGTTATCTCTGGTTTTCTGACACGGCTAGTTGACTATTCTTCAGTGTTTGTTCGTCTCTGTTTGTTGTCCCTTTTCCCTGCACCTTAGTCAGAGTAATTGCAGTCCTCGTGGTTGTCGCCGTGTCATCTAGGACACGGAGGCAATTAGGCAGGGACAAGGGTTGGGGAGAGCTCAGGGATCACATCTCCCTTTTCTGTGTACCCCAACCCTGACACTGGTTCTGAAGGTTTTCCTGCCTGATGGTGGTTGAGGTGTCCTTGATGTTGGGGTTTAAGTTGCTAGAGGCAGGGCCCCTATATGTTGTGACACTAGCACCTTTTGGTGCAAATTAGTGTTGAGCGAGCTTGCTACGCTCGTGTCCGCTCGGTGTTCGGCCAAACACCGAGTGTACTCGAGCACAATGCTCGAGTCTCTTCCCTGCACTGTAATGTACACTAATACGTACGAATTTGTATGCTAATGCGTACGAATTTGTACGCTAATGCGTACGCATCTGTACGCTAATGCGTACGCATTTTGTACGCTAATGTGTATGCATTGTGCGTTAATGCGTATGCATTGTGCGTTAATGTGTACAAATTCAGTTAATTAGCATACTTTTATGAGTGAAAGGAGTAAAAGAGGCGAAGTCGCGATTGTGACCTTTTTCTATTAACCAGACACCCCCCCACTCTTCCGAGCGGGGGGTGCCTGGTTTAGTCCCATTGACTAACATTATGCTCGGGTGCTCGGCCGAGCACTCGAGCAACCCCTAGTGCTCGGTCAGAGCACCCGAGCATACTAGCACAGAGGTGCTCGCTCAACACTTTTGCAAATGTAGAAAAATGATGAGATTCCAGTTCAATCTAATATATAAAGCTGAGTGTATGTATGTATGTGTGTATGTCCGCTAAAGGAATCCGCACCGTCGCAGCTACAATCACAAAATTTGGCACACAGGTACATCAGTGTCCGGGAAGCTTTTAGAACGGGTCTCAGCTCTCCAGGACGTACCGTTCCTAAGATATTTCTCAAAAATGTATTAGCTAATAGAAGCCTGGTCACATGACCCTGATCAGCCAATAGAAGCTCGCAGGCAGTTAGTCTCCACACACAGAGTTTCACACCAGGTTTCCATAACAACCCAGCCATTTTCCTTAACTGCTGTAGGTCTGCTTTAAAGGGGCAGAGTGCTGTGGATGACACTGTTAAATAGGTATTCCTGTTACCATAAATATAACTTATGTTTTAGACTAACTTATCATCATTCATTACCTAATATAATGTAAATTTCACATATTTACCATTCAGTAGTAATAAAAGATGTTTTCTTCTACTGCTACCCACTGTGTTTCCTCATAAATTACCATGGCATCAACCTGTAAATCAGGCCACCCTCAAAAGAAGGACTCATAAGCCCCTCCCCCAGGCCCCACTAAGCCACACCCCCAACTCGATCATACCACGCCCCCTTCCACTCAGCAGCCGACGGGGATTGAAAAAATGAAGGTAAAAACCAACTTCTGTCAGCTGCAGGGGTAGGAGGGAGGGAAATTTCTCCCTGCAGGTCATGCTCAGACTGCACAGTGCTGCTGTTCAAAAGGATATCCCTGTGTCCATCCAGGCCCCGGTGCCGGACGGAGGACAGGGAGTCTGAAAGCCGGACTGTCCAGCCTAAAACTGGACCTCTGGCCTCCTTAGGGGCAGGCTGATATTAGGGTGGCCAGATGTCCGATTTTAGGCTGAAAAGTCCGGTTTTCTGGCTACTTGTCCTCCGTCCGATGCAGTGCCTGGACGGACGCAGGGCTGTCCACCCTTTCATTAGCTCACAGCTTCTCCTCTGTCTCTCCACCGTGGTCTCATGTTTAGGAGTGTGGCTTCATGGGGACCGGGGTGTGGGGGCATGGCCAGTGAGTTTCGGCTTTCTGGGGTGAAGACAGTAGCCACCCTCGCTGCTGTGGAGATCACAGTTAAAGGGGAGGGCGCTGTGGATGTTACTGTTACTGGGGCAGGTCACTCTCGATATCTTTCAACGACACACACACAAACATTAAATGAAATAGATGAAATATACCCGGGCAAAGCCGAGTCCTTCTGCTAGTAAATAATAAGAATGTTTACTGAGAATTTGACAGGTTCAATAATCATGGAGCGTAGCTGCTTTCCATTTAAATACAATTAGGATCTCACTTGTGCTGTAATCCCAGATAATAGGCTTCAATGTTCTGAACACTAATATACTCTTCTTTGCTGGTATCAATGAGTCCTTTATCTGTGTTTCTCTGGTTTTAAGTTAACTGGTCCATTTACTAACATCCAGGTACTGGATATAATATAATTTTGTTCTTTCTTTCTCATCTTTCTTTTCTGCAACCTACAGGGTGGTTCTCCCTAATGGCAGACATGCGACTTCGGCTCCATTCTTCGTAATGATTGCTATTAAGAATGGTTCCACACTGTCCATAGAGGAATGTAGCCAAACTCAACTTTGCTTTTAGTTGTAGTGGTATGTCCTGGCACTGGAGGCTTCTCCTAGTAACTCTGTGTTATGGAGTCCATAAGGTCAAAATATAATGTTACCTCCACTAGACTTGTTCTATAACAAAGTCTACACTGGTATGCTTTACGTAGCTTCTGTTGATTCCTTTTCCAACCTCCCTTAGCCTGGTCAGTGTCAAGGGGGCTAAAGCAGTCAGCTACCGTATATGGTGAACTTCACTCTCTTCTCTGTTTTACTTGGTACACTCTGAACTGAACTCACTTCCTTAAAGGGGTTGTCCGGGATCAGAGCTGAACCCGGACATACCTTTAATTTAACCCAGGCATGCTGCCTGACAAGAGCAGCAGAGCATTTTATGCTCCAATGCTCTCCTTTGCCCTGCTCTAAATCGTGCAGGACAAAGGCATTTAGCCCAGTTCCGTTGACGAATCGGGTTGTGCCAGGTGGAGGTTTCCGCCCAGCAGTGAGCCCGGTGACGTCACTGGCACTGATGGGCAGGCTTTAGCGCTGCCCTAGCCAGTAAAACGGCTAGGGCAGCGCTAAAGCCGGCCCATCAGAGCTGGTGACGTCACCGAACACACTGCCAGGCGGAATCCTCCACCTGGCAGTCTGTTACTGTAAACAAAAGAGCCCTTGCCCTGCACAATCCAGCGCAGGGCAAGGGAGCGTATCAGAGCATCAAATGCTCTGATGCTGTTGTCAGGCAGGCTGCCTGGGTGAAATTAAGGGTATGTCCGGGTTCAGCTCTGAACCCAACAACCCCTTTAATTGACGTTCCTGTAATTAGTCTGTCCCTTTTTATAGGGAAAAGTACCAGCACCATCTAGTGGTGATTAGTGTGTCTATACAGTATGTAATGGTTACCAGCCTGTCAATAGAGATTTACAGCTTTACATATTATATTGCATTGCATTACAGTTTAGCACATTTAGGTCATCATTATCAGATCAGTGGGGGTCCAACTGCCAGGACCCCGCCGATCAGCTGTTTGAAGAGAAAGCACCGCTGCCTTCTCTGCTCTGTTTATCTTCTCGCTGCAGCAATTGCAGTGATAAGCAGTGTAATTACAAGTATGGGACAGCTCCTTCCTATGCACTTGAACAGATGTATCTAGCTTATAGAGGCGAATGGGCATTCCATACTTGTAATTACATTTGCTCACCACTGAAATTGCTGAGCCAAGCAGGTAAACAGAGCAGAGAAGGCAGAGATGGCAGCGGTGCTTTCTCTTCAAACAGCTGATTGGTGGGGGGGGGTGCAGGGAGTCCGACCCCCTCTCATCTGATATTGATCACCTATCCTGAGAAAAGGTCATCAACAGTAAAAATAGTTGGGTGTGTCAGAAATGCAGTTCCCACTTTTGGAAATACAGTATTTGGGGATGTCCAGTATGGGTATGTAGTAGAAGTTCTTACACCACAATTTATTAAGGATTTATTAAGGATTTAGTCAAATGGTTACATAGTTTTTGGGTAGATGCAAATCACATAGAGGATATACACAAAGCCATACAATGACTTAGTGCAGTGGAGTTATTTATAAACAAGGGGAAGTGTGGTCATGCTGTGGAATATTTCTGCAAATGGACATCAGTGCAGTCATATGCAAATGTAGAAAATGCAAATCATGCATGCTTTCTTCTCTATATGTCATGATAGGTACCTCTCAAGATTCATCAAGGTAGATTTATCAATAATAATGCCACAATGATAACTTCTAGTTATCTAGGGCATAAAAAGTAGAGGGGCCCTATGCAAAAATAACTTGTAGGCACCTTTCTGTTCAATTTATTTAGGGACTTCTTACAGGTTCCTGTCCCTTACTATGACTCTGTAGTCCAGGGTGCCCAACCTGCGACCCTCCAGATGTTGCAAAACTACAACTGCCAGCATGCCTGGACATTCTACAGCTACCAGGGCATGTTGGGAGTTGTAGTTCTGCAAACTAGAGGGCCGCATGTTGGGCATCCCTGATCTAGTCAATCCTTTATCTAATGCATCAGGATCTAACAGTAAGGCCTCATTCACACGTCCGTATAATGTGTCTGCATCCTTTCCGCATCCATTTCTGCAATTGCGGACAATTATGCGGATAGGATCCGGATCTATTCATTTCAATGGGTCCCGAAAAAATGCGGACAGTACACCATGTGGTGTCCGCATCCGTGTGTCCGTTCCAACTGTCCGCATAAAGAAATCTTCCTGTCCTACTATTCTCCCGAATTGCGGTCCGTAGCACCATGAAAGTCTATGGATCCGCAAAAAATGCGGAAGACATGCGGAAAGGCATCCGCATGTCATCTGTATTTGCGGATTCCGTTCCAGGAGGGGAGAAAAAAAAAGAAAAGGTACAGATGTTATTCATCCTTCCGTTTTTTGCGGAAAAACGGAATGGATGTCCTGGAAAAACTGAGTTTTTTGCGGAACAAGGGATCCGCAAAAAACTGACCATTTTCCAGGATGTGCACAAATACGGACGTGTGAATGAAGCCCAATTTGAGTGATGAGCGAAGTCAAACAGCAGCTGCCTCTATGCGATCAAATGGATGAGGTATTTTTTTTACTGGATTAACCCCTTAACCCTTTCAGCCCCGGGGTTTTTTTCGGTTTTGCGTTTTCGTTTTGTGCTCCCTGCCTTGATACAGCCATAACTTTTTTATTTTTCTGTTCACATAGCTGTATGAGGGCTTGTTTTTGCGGGACAAGTTGTACTTTCCAACGCTCCCATTTAATATTGCATATGGTGTAATGGGAAGCGGGAAAAAATTCCAAATCGGGTGAAATTGCAAAAAAAAATGCAATTCTGCCACACTTTTACGTTTTTTCTATTTACGGCGTTCAATGTTCATTAAAACTGACCAGTTACTTTCACTCTACTGGTCAGTACAAATCCGGTGATACCTAATATGTATAGTTTTTTTTGCGTTTTGATAGTGATAAAATAATTAAAAAGTTGGATTTTTTTTTTGTTGTCATACCTTGACCCCCTATAACTTTTTGGTATTTATGTGTATGGAGCTGTATGGGGGCTCATTTTTTGCAGGGCGATCTGAACTTTTTATTGATACCATTCTGGGGTGTGTATGACTTTTTGATCACTTTTTATTTAATTCTTTTAGAAAAAAAGCAACAAAAAACAGCAAATTGGCTATTTTGATGCTTTTTCCTGTCACGCAATTCTCCGTACGGGCGTTTTCGGTCACGGTGATACCAATGATGTCTATATTTATTGTTATTTAGGTATTTATTTTTTAATTATACGTAAAGGGGGGTGATTTAAACTTTTTTATTTTTTATATATTTTTTAACATTTTTATTTTTATTTTTTTGTGATTATGTTAAGGCTCATAAATGAGCAAATATATAATGTTTTTCTTCTGCTTCCGTGTTTTACTGCTATTAGATGCCGTGATCTCACGTGATCACGGCATCTAAGGCCTTTACAAAGACATCGCCGATGGTGGTAAGTAGGGGCAAGTCTCTGCTTTCTGAAACAGCCGAGACTTGCCGGCCATGATGCCCGCCGCACCTGCGAGCGGGCGTCATGTTCCCGCATCGCCCCAGCGCCACACATGTACGGCGCTGGGGCTGAAACGGTTAAAGCCCTCAATGTTAATCTCAGATGCTGCAATCAGTGATGAACTCGGCATCTAAGGGGTTCAATAATTGGAGAGGCATGATTGCCATTCCGTGTCATTGTACCTGCTACATACAAAGAAATGCACTTTGTGACAAAGTGATTTGTCATGAAGCAAATTTCTTTGTGATATTCGGCAAAGCAGCTAAATCAAATTTTTGGGAACTTTGCTCAATACTATTGGCCACCCTTGTCCACAGGGCCCTGGAGCGGCTGTGCAGACTGCACCTATGGTGCACCAATTTCCAAGTTGTACCCTACATAACAAGTATCGCAAAATCATTTGCATAGGTAAAACCCCTGCCAAACCACCTCCTGGGGGGGGCGACACCTGGCCCTTCGTGGCCAGCAAGGGGTGAGGGATGTCCCACCGGAGAGTCGGAGACCACCTGGGAGAATGAGAGGCACGTCTTCGTTTGGTGACATGTTGCCAGTGTCTCCCTGGCTGCCCGACAACGCCAATGCAAAATGAGTGTGTGCCAAACTTTTTTGGACCGAGGCCTAAAAGTGACCACACTTTCTGAAAAAAAACTGCAAGAAAGTCATATTGCAAAGCCAACAATGACATGTACCACTGAGCAACATACCCAGAAAAATATCGCCCTTACACTAAAAAGACCACCTGCTTGGAGAGACCCTTCAATCTCTAAAACAATCCTCTAAGATGTGCTGGAAATGGCCCTCTCACCTTTAAAGAGGACCTTTCACCACTCCTGACATGCCTGTTTTAATAGCTTCATGCATTCCCCATGTAATAACAAGTCTGGAACATCTATTCTTATGTCTGTATGTTGTGCCATTCCTTTATTATTTGCACTAGAAGTTATAAATGAATCGCTATTTGTCTTCAGTAAGTGAACAGAGGGTAGGTAACAAGTTGGGGGTGTGTATCTGCACAGTCTGAACATGACAGCACTGATTGGATAGAGTCAGTCTGTGCAGGTACACACCCCCAACTGGCCACCTACCCTCTGTTCCTTTACTGAAGACAAATAGCAATTCATTCATAACTTCTAGTGCAAATAATAAAGGAATGGCACAACATAGAGCCATAAGAATAGATGTTCCAGAATTGTTAGTACGTGGGGAAGGCATGGAGCTATTAAAACAGGCATGTCAGGAGTGGTGAAAGGTCCTCTTTAAAGAGAGACTTGACTGATATTAAAGAGGACCTTTCACCACTCCTGACATGCCTGTTTTAATAGATTCATGCATTCCCCATGTAATAACAATTCTGGAGCATCTGTTCTTATGGCTCTATGTTGTGCCATTCCTTTATTATTTGCACTAGAAGTTATGAATGAATTGCTATTTGCCTTCAGTAAGGGAACAGAGGGGAGGTGACCAGTTGGGGGTGTGTACCTGCACAGTCTGAAAATGGCAGCACTGATTGGATAGAGTCAGTCTGTGCAGGTACACACCCCTAACTGGTCACCTCCCCTCTGTTTCCTTACTGAAGGCAAATAACAATTCATTCATAACTTCTAGTGCAAATAATAAAAGAATGGCACAACATAGATACATAAGAATTCTTAGTATGTGGGGAATGCATGGAGCTATTAAAATAGGCATGTCAGGAGTGGTGAAAGGTCCTCGTTAAGGAGGACCTGTGCAATTTAGGCCATAGAGTCGCAGCTCTGGAGAACACCCAAGAGGCAATATGTAGAAAAAACAAGAGAAGTGCTCCAGGCCCATAATACCCTGATAAATGACGCTTTTCTCCACATGGAAGGCCAGGAAAATTGTAACCGTAGAACGAGAATCCGAGGCCTACCTGAATCTGTAGCACCGGATTCGCTGCTTAAGGTGGCCAAGAAGATCTTTGCTTCACTGCTGAGGACTGACAGAGCTGACCAGGTTGTTATAGAAAGGATCCACAGGACATTACGCCTGAAACCGAAGCCAAATGAGATGCCACGTGATATCATCTGTGGCTTGCTCAGTTCTGTGGATACTACGGCGTTTTTGACCTGTCCAACTTCGATACGAAGAAGTGGACATCTCGATTTACCAAGATCTGGTAGACTCTACCCCGGCGAAACACTGAATGCTGTGCCCTCTTTTGGATGCCCTGAAAGCATTGTGAACCCATCATAAAGAATGGGAAGCATATCCCTATTTGATTCCCTCAGGATCTAAGAGCGGCTTGGGACTTCCTTGGAATTCCTGCTTTGGATCTACCTTCATGGATGCATGGTGACCAAGGAGACCCATTCCCCTCCCTACCATGCCCTGAAACATGGAAGCTTGTCTCGCCTGGGAAAGCAGAGAAGACCAAGTGTAGGAGCTCTTCACGGCCCAAGACCTGAGTGAGTCTCGGACTATGTGGATCCGTCTATTACTGCCTAGGCCCCCTCGGCTATGAGCTAACGGCCTCTGTTTTTTCTTCTGTTCCTCATGTTTATCTTTTTCTTATATATTTTTGGCTTACACAGAAATATGGCCTAGATCTCATTTTCAACTTTTGATAGGGCTCTTTCCAGTGGCCCAACTGTTGAAGGCATTAGACTTGAGATTGGGCCCAGGGGTTGAGTTTACAACACTCTGGAGTAGGTCTTAATATTGGGCCATTGCCTCGCCTGAATTCGAAATATGCGTAGCAGAGTAGCGTTCATGGATTAGTTCAGAAAGATAGACCTATTTTTGCTCCGATGCTCAGGGAGGGTCCAAGTCCTACTGTGCGACTTCGTTTAATAATAGACCTTCAGATGGACTTTTTTTTTCTGTTTTGTTTATTCAGTTTAATATTGGAGTTTGGCTGGTTACTTATTTACCCTAATCTTCTCTCCCAATGGTTCTCTGTAGACCTACATATGCTCCAAGAGCCCCCCCCTCCTGGGTTGACAATTTTTCTTCTTATGTATATTAGGTACCTCCAATCAACCAGGTGCTCTTTGCCATTCAGCCAGGGGCGTAGCTAAAGTCTCATGGGCCCTGGTGCAAGAGTTGAGCTTGCCCCCCCCCCACCCCACACCAAGCGCTGGTGCACCTAGATTTTCTGCTGTCTGATGTAGACATTCTCTTTCCTCTTCTTCCCCATTCAGACCAGACCGCCATGGTGACTTCTTTCAGCCATGCCTCGTCTCTGCAGAGTTTAACAAAGAGACATCTTACTTTCTTACTTTTCCATCATCCTCTCACTTTCTCAACACCCCATCCTGCCCCCCAATACTATCCTGCGGTGCTCCCCAATACTATCCTGCAGAAACAGTCCTCCTGAAAATACTGGTACCACACAAATAGTGCGCCAGTACAAAAAATACCCCCTTCCTTTCAGATCAGACCCCCATATAAAACCCTAAATGAGACCTCCCTATCTCAAACCAGACCTCTATGTCAGACCCCATATAAGACCCCAGTTTTAGATCTGACCCTGCCGCAATATCAGACCCCCATTAGACCTCCAGACCCCCATATCTGACCTCAGACAAGACCTCCAGACCCCCATGTCAGACCTCTCCAGATCCGCCCCCATGTCAGACCTCTCCAGACCCCCCCATGTCAGACCTCTCCAGACCCCCATGTCAGACCTCTCCAGACCCCCCCATGTCAGAACTCTCCAGACTCCCCATGTCAGACCTCTCCAGAACCCCCCATGTCAGACCTCTCCAGACCCCCCCTATATCAGACCTCTCCAAACCCCTCATGTCAGACCTCTCCAGACCCCCCATGTCAGACTTCTTCAGACCCCCCATGTGAGACCTCTCCAGAACACCCCTATATCAGACCTCTCCAGACCCCCCCTTGTCAGACATCTCCAGACCCGCCCACATGTCAGACCTCTCCAGACCCCCCCATGTCAGACCTCTCCAGACCCCCATGTCAGACCTCTCCAGACCCCCCCATGTCAGAACTCTCCAGACTCCCCATGTCAGACCTCTCCAGACCCCCCATCTCAGACCTCTCCAGACCCCCCCTATATCAGACCTCTCCAAACCCCTCATGTCAGACCTCTCCAGACCCCCCCCATGTCAGACTTCTTCAGACCCCCCATGTGAGACCTCTCCAGACCCCCCCTATATCAGACCTCTCCAGACCCCCCATGTCAGACCTCTCCAGACCCCCCCTTGTCAGACATGTCCAGACCCCCCATGTCAGACTTCTCCAGACCCTCCCATGTCAGACCTCTTCAGAACCCCCCCATGTCAGACCTCTCCAGATCCCTCTCCCCCATGTCAGACCTCTCTAGACCCCCAGTTCCCCCATTAGACCCTTCAGACCCCCCATATCAGCCATAGTAGTTTTGGTCCAGCCGGAGGCCGGACTCTGGAGGCCAGACATTTTAATAGTTTGTGTAGTGATGAAAAGCAGCACTTGTCTTAGGTATGTGTGTAGAGATCATGGCGTCTGAATTTCAGTTCCTTGGCCAGCATTTATGTCTGCATAATTTAAGGTTACATTTATGTGCAATACCTCATTATAGCCTCTAGATGTCAGACTTACTGCTATTCTATGGTTATGGCTCCCTATATATAGGAGCATTAGATGAAAATGTAATTAGAGCTTACACCCTGTTAATATTTATGTTAAAGTAAATTGTGTGCATATTTTTATCTGTTAAAATGCTGGAAGTAATTATGTGTATGTCAGCACTAGATTCTCAGAGATAGACCCTTGAGTTTGTTATTACTACTGGGTATGATATCAAATGGATCAAATGAAATCCTGTCCAGAAAGTCTGTCAAATCGTAGGAAAAAGGTTTCTCATGATCGATTTCATTCAGGGGCAGAAGGGACCTGTCACCTCTCCTGACACATCAGTTTTAGTAACTCCTTGTATTCCCCATCTAACAACAATTCTGGAGTTTATGTACTTATGACTCTGTGGTGTGTCATTCCTTTATTATTCCTGCTAGAAGTTTGCAAATAAATTGCCAGCAGTCTGCAGTAAAGGTTCTACTGGGTGTTTCCAGTCGTTGGTAAGTCAGACTGTGCAGGAACACCCCCCTAACTGCTAACCGTAAATTGTGGATCCACAAAACACGGATACTGGCCGTGTGCATTCCATATTTTGCAGAACAGAACATCTGTCCCCTAATAGAACAGTCCTATCCTTGTCCGTAATGTCCTTCACTCCCTATACTTGCAAACAGAAAGTTCCCGGTGGTCCAGACTGGTTTTTCCTGCTTCTGAGGGGGGCGTATCTTCACTTTCCCGCTCTTGAGGGGGTGTATCGTCATTTTCCTGCTTCGGGGGGGGCGGGGAGGGAGGCAAGAAGAATGCGTACATAGCGTACGTAGCGTTAGCGTTTAAAATTTAAAGAACATTTACGAATAATACGAAGTGAATCTTACAAAATCCGGATTCGCTTCGGAGTAGAAAAAATGGAAGATTCGATACGAATCTACAAAGCGGCAAATAGATTTGCTCATCTCTAGTGCACATACACAGCTATGTCTGCAAGGTGCTCCCCAAACTGCTGTCATAAGTAGTTTAGGAACTTTCAGACAAAGCACTATGGGGGTAATTTATTAAGACCACATTTTAGCTGGCGATCCACAGCCACTTCTAAATCTTCGCCAGCTTCCTTGCTCCCGGCCTTCCTCTTTCCCTGCCCACTTTTGTAGACCTGGCGTAAGTAGGGAAGTGGGAGTTGTAGTTCACTCCTCATTTAATTTCAATTTTCCATGTATTGGCCACTTATGCCCCATAATAAGAGTCTGGACGTGCTGGGAGTTGTAGTTCTATCCTCATACTCCTTTCCCTATAATGTCCATTGATGTCCATAATAACAGTCATGTCATGTGGGGAGTTGTATTTCCATCCTTTTATATCCCTCTCTATGTAATCTCCACTGATGCACCATAGTAATAGTCTGATCATGATAGGAGTTGTAGTTTTCTCCTCTTATACCTCTCTCAGTGGTGTAAATAGAGTTCTATGGGCCACAGGGCAAATTTTAGATTGCCCCCCTCCTGCTGGACCTGATCACAGTCGCACCCTCTGCAACCGTAATCGTTACACCCCTGGTCTCTGGTAATAAAAATATTCCCCAACTACCCCCAGTAAGTAATGTCCCTATAGCACCCACAATAAAGTCCCTATACTGCCCCAGTATTGTCCCCCACTGCCCGCAGTAATGTCCTTCCACTGCCCCCAGTAATGTCCCCCACTGCTCCCAATAATGTCCTTCCATTGTACTCAGTAATGTCTCTTACTGCTCCCAGTAATGTCCTTCCATTGTACCCAGTAATGTCCCCTACTGTTCCCAGTAATGTCCTTCCATTGTACCCAGTAATGTTCATTCCCCCACTGCCCTCAGTAATCTCCCTACAGTGCACTGAGTAATTTTCCCCTAGTCTTCACTCACATGTAACCAGCCCCAGCACTGCCCTACTAGTAGTATTCATGTATGCAGAACCTTGCTAACATCCACCCACTTAGTTTGTGAATATTACTAGTAGGGCAGCGCTGAGGCCTGATAGATGTCAGACTGACCTAATGTGATGTTGCTGTGATGACCGCTCTGATGGGGCCCGGCATGAAGTACAGTGACAGTACTAGGCCCGTTACATGTGAGTGAAGAGGGCCCCCTCCTCCCATCAGGCCGTCACTCTCTGCGACCACAATCGTCACGCCCCTGCTCTCTCTATATAATGTCCACTGATACCCCATAATAGTCTGGAAATGATAAGAGTTATAGTTCTCTCCTCTGATATCCCTCTCTATGTAATGTCCACTGATGCCTTATAATAACAATCTGAACATGCTGGGAGTTGTAGTTCTCTCCTCATATATTCCTCTCCATGTAATGTCCACTGATGTTCCATAATAACAGTCTAGTCATACTGGGAGTTGTAGTACTAATATTCTCCTACCCATAATATCTAAAATATCTTATGATAACAGCCTGGTCATGCTGGGAGTTGTAGTTCTGTCATCTTAGAACCCTTTCTCTATAATGTCTACTGATGCCCTGTAATAACAGTCTGGTCATGCTGGGAGTTGTAGTTCTTTCCTCTTATATCCCTCTCCATGTAATTACCACTGATGCCCAATAATAACAGTCTGAACATACAGGGAGTTATAGTTGTCTCCTCTTTTTTAAAATAGACCATTCATCCAGACTCATCATCTACTACAGCGCCTCACAACAGTCCAGTCCATAGATGCCACTATAAGACGCCCTTCTGTGGCAGCTGTTAAGTTAATATATGTGATGAGTATACATTAAACGATGGACAAAAATGTAATGTAAGCACAGCCTTACAAACTTGAATAACTCATTAGAGAGGTAGATCTGATAGATTTCTGACAGATGGGAAAGGTTTCCTTCAGAACAGGCTTTTTCTCTCACTATCGCTAAAAAACATTGTTATATTTGTATACATTTGAGTGGGGAAGGGGGTGTATCTTGGTAGATTTACTATTCTGTAGTCTACTACAGTTGGACATGGTGGTAAGCCAGTTTTTCCAGTATCCTAAAAGGGAAATTCTGCCTTGCTATTGCACTGTTTAGGGGTGGGGAGGAGGATTTATATTGTTTAGTATTCTGCAGTCTATTACAGCTCCACATGGTGGTAACCAAATCTATTTGTACTAACTAGGAGATTCCTTCCAACAAAATGACCAAACTCACTGTGCAGACAAACATTTTCCATGCTAAATCAAGTAGATATGATAGATATGACTGCAGCAGCAGAGAGAACAATGCATTGCTTTTCTAGTTTATTTTTCATGGTCTGCAATTTTGATATCTGTTGAAAGAAGAGTAATAAGAAAGACACATAAGGAGATTATGTTACTTTTTAGAAAAAACAGGACCAATATAAAAACTCTGTATATACAAAATAAGAGAAAGAAGATGATGTATGTCATGCAAGAGGTGTTAGTACATCTAGTAATATACTAATTTGTGTATAGATATGGTCCAAGCTAAGTTAAATAAGGTAAATATGAACAAGGCTTCAAGTCCAGTAAGTAACTTATGAAGTAACTTGTCTTCCTGTGTGATTAGGACAGGTTTTGTGTATACTAACAGGACGGCGGCCATTTTATTTCCCCTTATCATTGCTCCCTAGACAAAACAAACCATTATAACTAATAAAAGGTATTTGGTGATATATTTATAATAAAGTAATATTTAAGTATTTTCATTTTCTTAATTTCCAGAGAACCCCTTTAATGAACTCACTTGATTTATTTCTGTGCCTTTTAAGAGATTTTCTAGTGCTAGTACAGTGTCAAGTGACTGACTCAAGGCAGATATGGTGCCTATATTCAAAAAGGGTTGTAGGTCTTCCCCAGGTAGACCAGCAAGTTTACATTCTGTTGTGGGAAAATGTTTGAAGGACTTTTATGGGACCATATACAGGAGTATGTGACTGTTAATAATACCATAAGTGATAACCAGCACAGATTTATCAAGGAGAAGTTGACAGACTAACCTGATCTTTTTTATGAGGAAGCCAATGGTTGTTATTCTTAATTATTATTAATGATATAGAGGATGGGAATTATTGCACAGTTTTTGCAGATGACACTAAGCTATGTAGTACTGTGAAGTCTATGGAAAATGTCCACAAACTACAATTTTACTTGGACACTGTGAGTGTCTGGGCATCAACATAAATATTTATTGGGCATCCTCATAAATATATACAAAAAATATGGTAAAAAGCTGTTCCATGTAAAATCCCCTCAAAAGACAAGGGGGCACGGCCTCTATCTGGAGAAAAAAAAAAGCTCAGTCTTTAGTTGTGTCAAGGCTTCTTTACTGTAAGAACTGGAATAGTTACCTCAGGACTTGGTCACAACAGGGGCAGTGGACAGTTTTTAAAAAGACTTAGATTAATTATTAAAATTAAATAACATTTATGCTTATGAAAATGTGTCTGGATCTTACTCCCTTTTCTTAAAATTCACATCTCCACCCATCGTTTGGTTGAAACTTTTAGGCTTGTGTGTTTTGTAAACCTTACTAACTGTGCAGCGAGTAATAATTATGTATTACAAAGCGACTTTTTGTACACATTTAGAAAAGTAGTGTTTAAGTGTCCAATTAAGAGGTCATTTTTATCACATTGTAAATGTTATAAAAGCTGTCCCCCCCCAAAAAAAACAACAAACCAGAATTACTGGGTTTCTCCATTCCTCTTATTTAAACACACATTATATCGTAAATCAACCCCTTCACGACTGTACATTTATGGTGCAAGCCGCAACGTTAAAGATGGTACCCATTGAAAGTTGATGAGCGGGCACTGTAGCCACCGGGTGACTGCTGTTTTAACGCTGGTCATGGACTTTTAATCCCTTAGATGATGTGGTCAATTGTGACCAAGGCATCAGAGCGGTCAAATCCCAGCCCTTTCCTCATTAAAAATAATGGTGGGTGGTGTAACAGAAAAAAAAATTGCCTTTTTTTCACTCTTCCCAATAAAATTGAATAAAAAGTGCTCAAAAGTTATACACACTCCAAAATGTTATCAATAAAAAGTACAGATCTCCCTGCAAAAAAATTAGCCCTCACATAGCTCCATAAACATACGATATTTTTCGCCCCATAAGACGCACTCCCCCCCCCATTATGTCTTATGGGGCGAATACTAATGAGTGCTTCCATCATGGAAGCTGGAAGAGGTGAATGCAGCACTCTCCGGGCTCTGTACTTACGGCTTCCTGGTCCCCTGCTGTCAGCTCTGCTGTGACTATGCACAGCGCAAGGATGCTCTGTGACTTCACGATGTACACTTCGGTTCACAGCACAGCGGCAGCAGGAAAAAGAGAGAGAGCACAATCCTGGGAGCCCACGTCATCCAGAGCAGGACAGGTTTGTTTTGTTTTTATTTGCTCTGTGGCATGGAGGCTGATCTGAGCCATGGGGGTCTCATCTGAGGTCTGAATTGGGGGTCTAATTTATATTGGGGCTCTTATCTGATGTCTGATTGGGGTCATTGACAGTAGGGTCTGATCTGAGGTCTTATTGGGGGTGTTATTACCATGGGGGGATATGATTGGGGCTGTGAGCTGAGGTCTCATTAACATTAAGAGTTTGATTGCTGATCTGAGGTGAAAAATATGTAAAAGGGCCTGGAGAATGAAGTTAATAGACCAGTTTAACCACATAGACAACACCATAAAAATGAAACCCATGAAACTATGTCAGAGTTGATTCCCACCCAATTTGGACTTTTTCCAGCTTCTCATTACATCATATGCAATATTAAATGGTGTCATTAAAAAGTACAACTTGTCCTGCAAAAAAACAAGCCCTTATACAGCTGAAAGTGTTATCGCCCCCGAACTTTTTCAGAAAATGAAGTATTTCTCCCTGCAAATTATTGCAATTACACACGTTTTGTTATACACATGTTTATTTCCTTTGTGTGTATTGGACCGAAAAAAAAAAGAGAAAAAAAGGCAATAATATAGACATAATTTCAAACAAAACTCCATAATGGGGCCAGACAAAATTGTTGCCACCTTTTCAAAATTAACAACTTTGCTTCAAGCATGTGATGCTCGTTCAAACTGATCTGTGGCAAGGTGTGGGCAATAAAAAAAAATCACACCTGAAACCAGATAAAAAGGGGAGAAGTTGACCCAGTCATTGCATTGTGTTTCTGTGTGTGCCACACTAAGCATGGAGAAGACAAAGAGGAGAAGAGAACTGTCTGAGGACTTGAGAACCAAAATTGTGGAAAAATATCAACATTCTCAAGTCCATATTCAGAGATCTTAATGCTCCTTTGTCCACGGTGCGCAACATAATCAAGAAGTTTACAACCCATGAGACTGTAGCTAATCTCCCTGGACATAGATAGAAGATAAAAAGTGATGAAAGGTTGCAACTTAGGATCGTCCGGATGGTGGTTAAGCAGCCCCAGTCAAGTTCCAAAGAAATTCAAGCTGTTCTGTAGGCTCAGGGTGCATCAGTGTTAGCACGAACTATCCGTCGACATTTGAATAAAATTAAATGCTATGGCAGGGGACCCAGGAGGACCCCACTAATGACACAGAGCAAACAGCTCGTTCGAGCATTAGGGTATTCGCATATGCTCGCTACTCGAACGAGCATATCGCGATCCTCGAGGAAATGGCAACTTCCTCTTCCTGCATGTTAGCCGCCTTTTTTCAGCCAATCAACATGCAGGAGAGTCTTTGGTACCTCCTAGCATCACGTGGGGCCCCTACAAGTCGATATCAGGTACTGGCTGGCCAGATCAGATGACCTGGGAATATAAGAATCTGGTCCCGCGCTGCTCGCGTCATACGCCGTCTGCATGAGATTAGGGATAGAGCTGCTGTCTGTCAGGGAGAGTGTTAGGGACTGAATTTAGTTGGTTACATAGAAACATAGAAGATTGACGGCAGAAAAAGACCACCTGGTCCATCTAGTCTGCCCTTTTATTATCCTTTTATTGTTATCTTAGGATAGATACATGTTTATCCCAGGCATGTTTAAATTCAGTTACTGTGGATGTATCAACCACCTCTGCTGGAAGTTTGTTCCAAGCTTCTACTACTCTTTCAGTGAAATAATATTTTCTAATGTTGTTCTTGATTTTTCCCCCAACTAACCTCAGATTATGCCCCCCTTGTTCTTGTTTTCAGTTTCTTATTAATAACCCTTCCCTCCTGAACTTTATTCAGTCCTTTAACATATTTAAAGGTTTCAATCATGTTCCCCCTTTCTCTTCTTTCCTCCAGACTATACATATTAAGAACTCAGAGTCTTTCTTGATAAGTTCTATGCTTTAGACCTTCCACCATTTTTGTAGCTCTTCTTTGGATCCGTTCTATTTTAGCAATATCTTTTTGCAGGTGAGGTCTCCAGAATTGAACACAGTATTCCAGATGTGGTCTCACTAGAGCTCTATACAGAGGGATCACAATCTCCCTCTTTCTGCTTGTTATACCTCTAGCTATGCAGCCAAGCATACGATTTGCTTTCCCCACCGCCTGGCTACATTGGTTACTCATTTTGAGGCTGTCAGAGATGACTACCCCCAAATCCTTCTCTTCTGAGGTCTTTGTTAGCACAGAACTGCCAATACGATACTCAGATAGAGGATTTCTTCTCCCCAAGTGCATTATTTTACATTTGGAAACATTGAACTGAAGTTTCCATTGTTTTGACCACTTATCTAATAAAGATAAATCATTCTCCATATTACCGACACCTCCTGGAACATCAATCCTATTACACACTTTTGTGTCATCAGCAAACAAGCAAACCTTCCCTACCAAGCCGTCCCTTATGTCACTTACAAACATGTTAAACAGAACAGGACCCAGAACAGATCCTTGTGGCACCCCACTTGTAACCAGCCTCTGCTCAGAATACACTCCATTAACAACAACCCTCTGGTATCTGTCCTTCAGCCAACTGCAGATGCACTGGACTATCAAGGGGTTAAGTCCAATTTTTGATAACTTCTCTATCAGCTCTTTATGGGGAACCGTATCGAAAGCTTTACTGAAATCCATGTAGGCGATATCCACAGCACCACCTTCATCCAGCACTTTAGTTACATAGTCAAAGAAATCAATGAGATTAGTCTGACATGATCGGCCCTCAGTAAAGCCATGCTGATTTGGGTCCATCAAGTTGTTTGTTGTTAGATGGTCAATTATCTACTTTTTTAGTAGTGTCTCCATCATTTTTACCACTACAGATGTCAAGCTGACTGGCCTATAGTTACTAGCTTCTTCTCTACTACCCTTCTTGTGAATGGGTACAACATTAGCCATTCTCCAATCATCGGGAACATCTCCTATAAGGGACTGATTATACAGATCAGTCAGGGGGCCAACAATCACAGATCGGAGTTCTTTAAGAACTCTGGGGTGGATGCCATCCGGACCCATTGCCTTATTTAACTTTATTTGGACAAGTTCCTGTAGAACATTGGCCTCTGAAAACACTGGGGCTGAAACTTTACAACTAGAGGCAATGCTATGTCCAGCCATGTTCTGATTATGAAAGTCGCCATCTGAAAAAACTGAGCAGAAGTAGTTATTCAGATGGTCAGCGACCGTCTTATTCCCATCTATATACAGATTTTTTCCATTGCTAAGTTTTGTAATGCTGCAGTTTTTTTTCTTCCTGTCACTAATATATCTGAAGAAGGTTTTATTTCCCTCCTTAACAGATTTGGCCATTTCTTCCTCCTTTGAAGCTTTAGCAGCATTAATAATCTGTTTTGTCTTCTTCTGTATAATTGTATAAACTTCTCTGTCACTTCCAGACTCTTTATACCTCTTATAGGCAGACTTTTTATCATTTACTATAGCTCTTACCTCTCTAGTAAACCATAGTGGATTTCTCTTTCTTTTCCTTTTGCTAATTTGTCTAACATATAGTCTAGTTGCCTTTAAGAGGACTTCTTTAAATGCCTTCCACTGAGCACTCACTCTTGCTGTTTTATCCCACCCTTTTAATTCTTTCTTTACATATTCTCCCATAACCTCAAACTTGGTCTTCGTAAAATCCAGTACTTTGGTTGCAGAATGGGATTTCTCACAGTCAGTTTAGACTTCGAACCACAAACATTGGTGGTCACTGGAACCCAGATTTTCTCCCACCTTCACCTCAGATACCAGATCCCCATTTGTAAATACTAGAGCTAGGATATTTTCACCTCTAGTTGGCGCTTTCACCAACTGTTTTAGGTACATCCCCGTCAGGGCCTCTACTATGTTCCTACTTTTGCATGTGGACGCATAAGAGATATTCCAATCAACATCAGGCATGTTGAAGTCTCCCATAACTAGAATATCTTCCTTTACTGCCATTTGGGTAATCTCGTCCACCAGCATAATGTCATGCTCTTCAGATTACCCTGGAAGCCTATCTGGTTAGGCAGGAATCACCCACAAAGAACCCAACAGCCCTTCTAAGGGCTACAAGCACCTTTTTTTTTGGTCTCCTGCTGCTGGCTGGGACTTGTAGTGCAGCTACCGCCATCTTGGCTGCACACTGTTAGGGCGTGAAATTAGAATCTGGTCAGGCAGGAATCATCCACAAAGAACCCAACGCTCCTTCTAAGGGCTACAACAACATTTTTTTTTGTCCTCCTCTCGGCTGCTGGCTGGGACCTGTAGTGCAGCTGCCGCCATCTTGGCTGCACACTGTGCACTGGTGGCAGAAAGGGGACAGCACATGATCCACACAGACCCCAATGAAATTGCCCAACGTCCTCTCAGTACTCATTTTTGCTGCTGCTGTACCTTGGCTTGCTGGGATCTGTAGTGCAGTCTAGGGAATACGTTTTGTCACTCAGTTATATAAACTACAGTCCAGGGAACAATTGTGAGGTGTGCTGTACAGCAGCAATAAAATATGTTTTTTTCACTCAATTATATAAACTACAGTCCAGTGAACAATTGTGAAGTGTGCGATACACTAGTCACAGTCTAGAGAATATTTTTTTTTCACTCAATTATATAAACTACAGTCGAGTGAACAATTGTGAGGTGTGCGATACACTAGCCGCAGTCTAGAGAATAATTTTTTTCACTCAATTATATAAACTACAGTCCAGTGAACAATTGTGAGGTGTGCGATACACTAGCCACAGTCTAGAGAATAAATTTTTTTCACTCAATTATATAAACTATAGTCCAGTGAACAATTGTGAGGTGTGCGATACACTAGCCGCAGTCTAGAGAATAATTTTTTCACTCAATTATATAAACTACAGTCCAGTGAACAATTGTGAGGTGTGCGATACACTAGCCGCAGTCTAGAGAACAATTTTTTCACTCAATTATATAAACTACAGTCCAGTGAACAATTGTGAGGTGTGCGATACACTAGCTGCAGTCATGAGAATAATTTTTTTTCACTCAATTATATAAACTACAGTCCAGTGAACAATTCTGAGGTGTGTGATACACTAGCCGCAGTCTAGAGAATATTTTTTTTTCACTCAATTATATAAACTACAGTCCAGTGAACAATTGTGAGGTGTGCGATACACTAGCCGCAGTCTAGAGAATAATTTTTTTCAATCAATTATATAAACTACAGTCCAGTGAACAATTGTGAGGTGTGCAATACACTAGCCACAGTCTAGAGAATACGTTTTTTCACTCAATTATATAAACTACAGTCCAGTGAACAATTGTGAGGTGTGCGATACACTAGCCGCAGTCTAGAAAATAATTTTTTCACTCAATTATATAAACTAGAGTCCAGTGAACAATTGTGAGGTGTGCGATACACTAGCCACAGTCTAGAGAATAATTTTTTTCACTCAATTATATAAACTACAGTCCAGGGAACAATTGTGAGGTGTGCTGTACAGCAGCAGTCTATAAAATACGTTTTTTTCACTCAATTATATAAACTACAGTCCAGTGAACAATTGTGAGGTGTGTGATACACTAGCCACAGTCTAGAGAATAATTTTTTCACTCAATTATATAAACTACAGTCCAGTGAATAATTGTGAGGTGTACGATACACTAGCCGCAGTCTAGAGAATTATTTTTTTCACTCAATTATATAAACTACAGTCCAGTGAACAATTGTGAAGTGTGTGATACACTAGCCACAGTCTAGAGAATAATTTTTTTCACTCAATTATATAAACTACAGTCCAGTGAACAATTGTGAGGTGTGCGATACACTAGCCGCAGTCTAGAGAATAATTTTTTTCACTCAATTATATAAACTACAGTCCAGTGAACAATTGTGAGGTGTGCGATACACTAGCCGCAGTCTAGAGAATAATTTTTTTCACTCAATTATATAAACTACAGTCCAGTGAACAATTGAGAGGTGTGCGATACACTAGCCGCAGTCTACAGAATATTTTTTTCACTCAATTATATAAACTACAGTCCAGTGAACAATTGTGAGGTGTGCGATACACTAGCCGCAGTCTAGAGAATAATTTTTTTCACTCAATTATATAAACTACAGTCCAGTGAACAATTGTGAGGTGTGCGATACACTAGCTGCAGTCTAGAGAATAAATTTTTTTCACTCAATTATATAAACTACAGTCCAGTGAACAATTGTGAGGTGTGCGATACACTAGCCACAGTCTAGAGAATAATTTTTTTCACTCAATTATATAAACTACAGTCCAGTGAACAATTGTGAGGTGTGCGATACACTAGCCGCAGTCTAGAGAATACGTTTTTTTCACTCAATTATATAAACTACAGTCCAGTGAACAATTGAGGTGTGCGATACACTAGCCGCAGTCTAGAGAATACGTTTTTATTCTCAATTACATAAACTACAGTCCAGTGCAAAATTGAGTGGTTTGCGGTGCAATAGCTGGAGTCTAAAGACTACATTTTTTTGCCTCAGATATTAATTCTACTGTCTACTGAATACGGTTGGAACGCCGCAGAGTTTCGCTCCCTAGCTTCATCTCGCAACTTACTGGGTCACGTGGTACACCACTATTGACACCACAACAGTGCGAACAGGTGATGACGTGGATAGCGGACAATGCGTCCAGTAATTTATTCACCACCCAGTCTTCCACGCAGTCCACCCACGCTAGCCAAGGGAGTAGACTTCTGTCTCCTTCAGCTCAACCTCCTTCCCCCCAGCCTGCCCCCCCACGGAAAGTATGGATTCAGATCAGGCATACTCACAGGAACTCTTTTCAGGACCCTACCCAGAGACACAAACCACTGCTCAACAGCAACCTGAGCAGTTGCTCTGTCCCGATGCCCAAAATTTAGAACTTTCACAGTCTGTGGGTGATGAGAGTGTGGACTTAATGCAAGTAGTGCGTGAAGAGGTGTCGGATGATAATTATGATGATGATGAGACACGGTTGTCAGACAGTGACGTTGTTGTCAGGGCAGTAAGTCCGAGGGGGGAGCAGAGTCAGGAATCGGAGGAAGAGCTGGTGGATGATGAGGTGACTGACCTGAGCTGGGTTGGTAATCCAACTCAAGATAATGCTTCTGAAGTGGAGGCAAGTGCAGCACCAGAACAGGTTGGAAGAGGCAGTGGGGTGGCCAGAGCAGGTAGATCAGCAACTGTTTCACGGAGTCAAGTTCCCATGCCGAGGCCTAGATGTTCGCAAGTCTGGAGGTTTTTTAAAGAAACTGAGGATGACCGACGGACTGTGGTGTGCAACCTGTGTCACACCAAGATCAGCAGGGGAGCCACCACTACCAGCCTAACCACTACCAGCATGCGCAGGCATATGAGTGCTAAACACCCGACTCAGTAGAACCAAGGCCGTTCACCTCCTGCGGGTCACACCACTGCCCCTTCCTGTGTCACATGCTGGCTCGGCGAGTCCACCCCCTGCCCAGGACCCCAGCACGAGTGCCTCCCGCCCTACAACCACCCATTCACCTGCACGACCCTCCACAACCTCCACCAATGTGTCCCAGCGCACTGTTCAGCTGTCTTTGCAGCAGAGATTTGAGCGCAAGCGCAAATACAATTCCAGCCACCCACATGCCCAAGCCCTAAATGTCCACATCTCCAAATTGTTGAGCCTGGCGATGCTGCCCTATAGACTGGTAGAGACTGAGGCTTTCCGCAACCTGATGGCGGTGGCTGTCCCTCGGTACTTGGTCCCCAGCCGCCACTATTTTTCCCGATGTGCCGTCCCAGCCCTACACCAGCACGTGTCACAGAACATCATCCGTGCCCTGACCAACGTGGTTAGTGATGAGGTCCACCTAACCACGGACACGTGGACAAGTGCTGGCGGGCATGGACACTATATCTCCCTGACGGCACATTGGGTTAACTTGGTAGAGGCTGGGATCGAGTCTGACCCTGGGGCCACTCATGTAATGCCCACACCAAGGATTGCGGGGCCTACCTCGGTCACGGTTTCTCAGACTTATTATGCCTCTTCCTCCAACCCCTCCTCCTCCTCCTCTTCGCACATAAACGCTGAGCCAACAGGCAATGTTTCTGAGGGCCAACTGGCGCTCTATACAAACAATGTTTATGGAGGGCCACCAACAGGCCCTCTCTCCAATAAATTTTTTAGTAGCGTCAAATAAAAAACTATTTTACATGAGAGAGTGTCTCCCCGTCTGCCATCATGTTCGGTCAGGCTGTCCGTAGGTACACCACCTCTGTCGTCCGCAGAAGCGGCCACTATGAGGAAGGCCACGGCAAGAACATCCCCTTTTCAATTGAGAACAAGTGGAGACTTGTAGGAGGATGACACTTTTCTTCCGCAGTGGATTCACCTTCCCCTTTATCATTGCCAGACTACAGTTGGTGAAAAAGTAATTGGCAATGATGAAGAAAATGTAACGGTGCAGTGGACCGTCTGTGAAGCAAACCTATATATTCCCACCATGCCAGCCATGGGTTGTACATAAACTAATAACAGGAAAAAAATATATATATTTTACAGGAGGGTCAACTACAGACACTCCAAAACAATTTTTTAGGAGGGTCAACTTCGGACACTCCAAAACAAATTTTTGGGAGGCTCACCTACAGACATTTGACTGAAATCTCAGTCTGACCAAGGCATTGGTGGTGTCACTGCCATACTGTGTCAGGCTAAATTTTTGGGTGCTTCACCTGCCACCTGAGTCTAACTTGGTCACTATGGGTTCACCGCCATGCTGTGTCAGGCTACATTTTTGGGTGGTTCACCTACTACCTTAATCTAACTTGATCACTTGTTGGTGTCACTACGCTGTCACCATGCTGTGTCAGGCTTATGCCTGCGGGGTGGGGGATAGCACAGCAGTACCAGCATGAGCAGGCGGTGATGGACCTTCGTTGCACCTAGTTGGGTGCTTTCCTAACATGTGCCAGCACATGTGCCTTGCCCATCTTGGTCTGGGTCAGCACAATTGCCTTGAGGGTCACCACCAGGCTGTTGCCCAGAATTTGGCATAATGGTACGATTAGGCAGCCTCAGAGGCATCCATGCATACTGCCCCTGCTGTTTCCTGTCCATTTCCGTGGTGTTTCCATCATTTTCTGAGGTTTCCAGGTTTTCACGCAACCTTCTCTATGCAGAGCTCTGGTCCCCTGCAAAAAATGCTCGAGTCTCCCATTGACTTCAATGGGGTTCGTTATTCGAAACGAGCACCCGAGCATTTTAGTGCTCGCTCATTTCTATTCATTAGTAAGCCAAACTCCTTTGGGAAGCATCTTGTGGACAGATGAGAACAAGATAGAGCTTTTTGGTAAAGCAAATCATTCTACTGTTTAATGAAAAAGTATGAGGCCTAAAAAGAAAAGAACACAGTACCTACAGTCAAATAATATGGAGGTTCAAAGATGTTTTGGGGTTGTTTTGCTGCCTCTGGCACTGGGTGCCTTGACTGTGTGCAAAGCATCATGAAATCTGAAGATTCCTGAAGGATTTTGGGTTGCAATGTAGAGCCCAGTGTCAGAAAGCTGGGTTTGCGTCCTGTGTCATGGGTCTTCCACAGGACATTGGCCCCAAACATACTTCAAGAAGCTCTCTACTATTTTTAGATAGGCACTCACTCCTCCTGGGTTGATTGAAAATACTCCTTTAATTAATTATACACCAATATACTACACTTAATAAAAAACATTTGGTAAAAACCATAAGAACACCATAATGTATATACACACACAAATATCCTTCTGTAGAATTAATCCGGATCTTATAAAACTCTTTTTCAAAATGGTAATTCACTCTGTTCCTTATACACAGTCTTTGTACCTCATTGTTATTGGGCCCAATATACAGATTCACCGTGATATCAACACTACTGGTTGGTAAATTTTTTTATATTTTAAACAATACTTCAAGAAGCACCCATAAATGAATGGGAACAAAGCTCTGGAGAGTTATGAAGTGGCCAGCAATGAGTCCGGATCTAAATCCCATTAGACACCTGTCGATAGATTCTAAAATTGCTGTTGGGAGAAGGAACCCTTCAAATATGAGAGACCTGGAACAGTTTGCAAAAGAAGAGTGGTCCAAAATTACAGTTGAGAAGAGGTGTAAGAAGCTTTTTGATGTTTATAGGAACAGATTGATTTCAGTTATTTCTTCCAAAGGGTGTGCAATCAAATATTAAGTTGAGGGTGCCAGTAAATTTGTTTTTGGCTTGTTTTTACTCTTTTTTTTTACTCTTTTTTTGTGTTGTTCCAATACACACAAAGGAAATAAATGTGTATAACAAAACATGTATAATTGCAATAATTTTCTTGGAGAAATACATTTTCTGGAAAAATTTCAGAGGTGCCAACTCACTTAGCCATGACTGTATGTGGAAGGGAAAAAAGTTATAGCTATGGGAAGGCAGGGAGTAAAAAAATTAAAGCAAAAAACTAAATGGAAAATCACTGTTAAACAGTACCATTAAAGGGAACCTGTCACCTCCTTTAGGCAAATTAAACTGTAAACATTACCTTAATGTACAGACCAGTGTGATTCTAATGAAGGTCCTGATACTGAGAACTGCCTGCTGAAATTGTAGTAAATTGAACTTTTATTCCTCCTGCGTGCGCTTTTCCGAGTCATCTTGAAGTCAAGGGGGCAGCGGCCTCCTTGCTTCGAGTCAAGAAAGCCACTCCCCACTTCCCTGTGATAGACAGTTTGCCTGGGTGCCGGGGATCGCGCAAATCTAGCGCATGCGCGTTGCGCGATTTCTGACTGCGCGATCCCGGCCCCGGCTCTTCAGTTTGCCGGCGCTTCTCCTGTCTCTGCGCATGCGCCGCATTACAAAGCGAGTGCGCGCCCGCCGTCCCCGCACGCAAGGGGTCACAGAAGCGCCGGCAAACTGAAGAGCCGGGGCCGGGATCGCGCAGTCAGAAATCGCGCAACGCGCATGCGCTAGATTTGCACGATCCCCGGCACCCAGGCAAACTGTCTATCACAGGGAAGTGGGGAGTGGCTTTCTTGACTCGAAGCAAGGAGGCCGCTGCCCCCTTGACTTCAAGATGACTCGGAAAAGCGCGCGCAGGAGGAATAAAAGTTCAATTTACTACAATTTCAGCAGGCAGTTCTCAGTATCAGGACCTTCATTAGAATCACACTGGTCTGCACATTAAGGTAATGTTTACGGTTTAATTTGCCTAAAGGAGGGTGACAGGTTCCCTTTAAAAAAAATATATATATATATATATATATATATATATATATATATATATATATTCTTACAAAGCTTTCGTACTTTTGCTCTGATTTTTGGAAAAGTACCATATGCATTTATTCTGGAAGGTAAAATTAGGGTTGAGCGAATTGAGCTTCTGATCATAGATCTGAGGTACCCGCCACTGCCAAAGCCGACTTCGATTTTCTATTTTAAAATGTTTTCCAATCCACATATAGAAATACCAAAGTCATTTACTGAGGTCTCGCCCAACTTCAAACAAGACAAAGTTTTCCTACACGGAGCAAATACATTGTAAATATTTTATGGAAATAGAGTTACAAACTATGATCCAAAGCTCGATTCGCTGAACCCTAGTAAGTATGCAAAAATTAGACCTAAAAAACAAAAACTGGCAGCTGCACTAATGGGTTCAAACATTAGTGTTCAGTCAGTGATTTCTATCAGTGAGCCAAAACCAGGTGGGGCTTTAAACACAGTACAGGGTGTCGCATACTCTGGTCGGTATCCACTTGGTTTGTATTAGTTTGACTCCTTAACATCTGTGATCCAATTTGATTGTTTAGCCACTTATTGGCTGCCCTCCTATGTGTACTGCGGTAGATGATTGTCATTGTTACTTAGCACTAGGCACTTTCTGTAGTATATACCGTCTGAGGCACTGTGTATATGGGCTAACATTGGTATTACATATGTGGGTGGGTGATGTTATGGGACTGATTTGCTTACCTGAGGATTCTTTTTGCTTTCTGACATCCGCTGTTTTAACTTTGTATGTGTAATTTTATATTTGGTGTATTACCCAATAAAGTATTATTATCTGATTCGTGGCGTGGTGGTTTTTGTAGGTCGATATGTTTGGTTTGACCCCAGCCAATTAATATATTGCTCACTATATAGGTGTGAAACACAGTACAGGTGCAGATCTTTCCCTCTACAGAAGCTCCAGTCCTGGTTTTGGCTCACAATCACTGATGGAGATCACTGACCAAAACATTGATGTGTAAATTAGGCTTAACTCGAGCCAGAATGTGTTTTTATTTCTGCCATGATTTCTGTGGTGAGTTTATCTTTCTGTCTGCAGTGCTAATGATACATGTGAATGAACCCTAGAAATTTTATTGTAAGCAGTAATGTATGCGTGTACACAACAGAGAAACACAATTCTTTAGTCCTATCAGTGTGCACTTAGTAACATAGTAACATAGTTTGTAAGGCCGAAAAAAGACATCTGTCCATCCAGTTCAGCCTGTTTTCCTACAAGTTGATCCAGGGGAAGGCAAAAAAAACCCTGTGAGGTAGAAGCCAATTTTCCTCACTTTAGGGGGAAAAATTCCTTCCCGACTCCAATCAGGCAATCAGAATAACTCCCTGGATCAACGACCCATCTCTAGTAACTATAACCTGTAATATTATTACCCTCCAGAAATACATCCAGGCCCTTCTTGAACTCTCTTAGTGAACTTACCATCACCACCTCCTCAGGCAGAGAGTTCCATAGTCTCACTGCTCTTACCGTAAAGAATCATCTTCTATGTTTATGTACAAACCTTATTTCCTCCAGACGCAGAGGATGTCCCCTCGTCACAGTCACAGTCCTCGGGAGAAATAGATGATGGGAGAGATCTCTGTACTGACCTCTGATATATTTATACATAGTTATTAGATCTCCCCTCAGTCGTCTTTTTTCTAAAGTGAATAACCCTAATTTTGATCATCTTTCTGGGTACCGTAGTCCACCCATTCCAGTTATTACTTTAGTTGCCCTCCTCTGAACCCTCTCCAGCTCTGCTATGTCTGCCTTGTTCACAGGAGCCCACTTCTAATGGTTTCCTTGTGTTACTCTATCAAATGGTTTGCTTTTAGTTATTTTATATAGAGCAAGTGTCAGGCAGGAGGCTACTTCGCCAGAACTGGCTTTTCTTTCCTCAATCTGTTTTATTTCCTAGAGGTCATAAAAGTTCACTAGTGGATAACACTTCTGCTATTTGCACACCCTGCAGAATTCACTTATCAGCATTCATCAGGGCTGCTAGCATTTCAGAAAATCCATGCCAAATTTTCATGCCCAGTTTGTCAAATGCTATCATTGTGAAACTGTTTTGTACAACTCCTGTAATAACATCCTGGCCACCAGATAGTAATTTACAAGTAAACACACTCTGCATTTTACCAGTCAAAATGATTATGCATCTCTTGGTGCTATATATTTCTCAGCAGAGACAGAATCTATATGGTGGTTTTCAAACAACTTTAGTCTACATATTCTCAAAGCTACAGAGGAACATCACCTATTTAGGCCACAAATGTTTGGGTTCGTGTCCAATACGCATGTTTTGCAGATAATACGTGGACCCATTCATTTCTTTGGGTCCATAATAACGCAGACAGCACGCTGATGTCATCCATGTACTGTCTGCATCTAAGCGGCCGTTCCACGACTTGTATGTTTTGCGGACAAAAATAGGCAGTTCTGTTGAGAAAATGCAGCATGCACATATCTGGTATCCGTAATTTACAGATCCGCGTTTTGTGGACTGCAAAATACATATGGTTGTGTGCATGTAGCCTTAGGGCTCCTGTACACGACCGTATGTATTTTGAAGTCTGCAAAGCACGGATCCGCAAAAATTACGGTTTACGTCCATGTGACATCCATATTGCATCTTTTTTTTTCTTTTTTGCGGTTCCATTGTAACAATGCCTATCCTTGTCCGCAAAAAGGACAGGAATAGGACATGTTCTATCTTTTTTGCAAAACGGCCATGTGGACATATGGATACGGAATGCACATGAAGTTATTTCCGTTTTTTGCTGACCCGTTGAAGTGAATGGTTTTGCATACAGGCCACAAAAAAAATCGGAACTGATACAGAAAGCAAATAATTTCATGTACATGCAGCATATGGGAAGTGCTCTGTCTTACCATATATTGTTACTGTTATTTCTAATACTCTTTTTGCATGTTAAAGGATTTGATCAGTTGCTGTCTGAGTGCTGAAATCCCTACCGATTGATAGAACGAGCAGAGAAAAGCACTTGCAAGACAATAAATCAAGCCAGGCTGGCAGACTTTCTTTCTTTTAAATCTATTTTTATTAATATTTTGAGAGGCACAATGTGTGATTACAAGTAACTGTACATAGAAAGGGTATGACTTCTCAAAAAGTAATCTAGACAGATATGCTGTGGAATAAGTGTTTAGGAAACATCTCATTTTAATGTCCATGACATCAAAAAATGTGCAGAGTGTCCACTGTATATATCTCCAATCTTCAGATTTTATTGCTCCTTGGAACATTCCTCTAGATTGGATGATGGTGATTTTGAAGCATAACAGATCAATGGACTGACGGGGATTTTGAGTAAGCAAAACATAAATAAAAAAGGAAAGAGAGGAGGGAGTATGAGGGATGGGGGGGGGGAGGTAGTGTAGGCACCCATCCCGATATAGAGCTTATATCTGCTAAAGGTAATCGATCAGAGATTTGTACCAACAATGTCTCCATGTGTCAGAATGGTGGGTTTTAAATACTATGCAAAATGCCTGTATTTTGCCCATGGCAACCAGAGGAGTTTGAATCTGGCTATTTGTCTATTTTCCCAGTGTGCATTCTAGTGAGTCTGCCTTGTTTCCTCTCCTGCATTGTGGATAGAGTGTGATAGCCGGGTACTTCTCTCTCCTCATTCTAGTGGATCAGTAGAGGTGTCAGAACCCAGACTCACACTGATCTAAATGTTTGATATGTCTCTGATTTTGACTATGGTAGTACAGTCCCAGGATAACTTGTTATTTAATATATTATTAGTGTTGATCGAGCACCAAAGTGGTGGTGCTCTGGTAGAAAACTTGGTGATGCTCGAGTGCACTACAGAGCACCCGATCACAATGTAAGTCAATGGGAGAAGACCAGGCACCCCCTGCTCGGATGAGGGGAGGGTGTTGAGTTCATAGGAAAAGGTCAGAATCGCAAATTCTCCTCTTTCACTCGTTAAAGTACGCTAATTAACTGAATTCGTATGCATTAGCGCACAATGCGTAGCATTAGCATACAAATTCGTACGCATTAGCGTACAATGCGTAACATTAGCATACAAAATCGTACGCATTAGCATACTCGAGCATCGCACTCGAGCACACGCGGTGTTCGGCCAAACACCGAGCGGACCCGAGCGTAGGCATGGTTGGCCGAACAGCGAACTCGCTCAGCACTATATATTATCCATCTGTTGTCATATCCATGAAACAGGAAGTCTGAGGTCAGTTTTTGTTAGATATCTTATGCCATATATCTGCTTTTGGGTTTGTGTCTACTTCTTTCTTTGTTTTAGTGAGGATACAAACACAGACAACAGGGGGCCCAAGTGCAAGAACAGTAGATACACTCGAGAATCTCATCATTGATAACCTCTCATAAATTTCTTAGAGTCCATCAGTAATTGTGATATAAGAAAATTCAAGATGGAATCTGCTTTTAAGGTGGCAGAGGGTCCACAGCTGTGCACCTATGAGGACATATAACTGATAACACCTAATAATATGGTTGAGAATAATGCATCTGTTGCTTTCCATTGAGACTCAAACAAAACAATAGCTGATCTTAAGGAGACCGGCTACGAAAAACACTGTGGAGCCCCATTTAAGAGTTTCAACACAGCAATCCAAAGTGCAAAGTTCCCTGGCAAACAGTGATATGCAAAATAACCATGGAGCCCCAGTTATGAGTCTTCAACACAGTGAAAGCCAGATATCCCTGAAAGGAAGGAAAACCGAGCAAAGGTATGTCCCCATTACAAAGATCACCAGATCCACCATATTAATGCAAGTGCAATTAATTGGAATTTCACAGATTATGTCATAAATGTCTCATATATGTGGAATCTACCTCTGGAACTTGCGCCTATCTTCAGAACAAGGATCCCACAATCCCTTTTTCACCTAATGAGGTGACCCCTGTCCACCGCAACCCTGGTGGACTGAACAGAGAGATGGCTGCAGATATGCACTCCCCATTACGTATCTTTTATGTGAGTTATAGAAACAGCAATTGCAGTGAGTGCTATAAGCCAGGCTCCCCTGCCCCTGCCACTGTGCATAGAGAGAAATCCACCATTAATGCACTTTATCCTGTCTTGGTAAAGAGGGTACTATCTCTTCGTGTGGAGAGAGCACCTTAAACCTTTTGTGGGTAAGAGAAGCAAAGAAAAAATGGCAAATTGGCCATTTTGAACCTTTTTTCTGTTATGCCATTTGTCATATTGGAAAAATATTTTATAGTTTAATAGTACAGGTGTTTTTGGTCGTGGTGATACCCATGATGTTTATATTTTTGCTATTTAGGCATTTATTTTTTTTATTATACGGAAAGGGGGGGTGATTTAAACTTTTATATTTGTTAATTTTTTATACTTTTTTTGACAGTTTTTTTTTACTTTTTTGTAATGATTTTGAAGCTTGTATTTGATTGTACAAAATCCATTTTTTTATTTTTTATTTTGAATAATCATAGATTTTTAAAATGCATCTATTACTGACTAGTGCTCACTTTATTTGGCATGCCATGTGGTAGCCAAAATAAGAATTGCAGCTTCTGTGCCCTCAGCCTTTTCAGCGAGGCTAAGCTCATTAAAATCAATAACCGGCATCCTCTTTGGCCTCAGAGAATTCCGGTAAGAAGTCAGGAAGTGCGAGCTTCTGGGTTTTTACCCTTTAGATGCCATGATCTCACTTGATCACAGCATCTAAAGGCTTTAATTACTGTGGTCGGCATTATTGCCAGTCGTGGCAACAAGCTGCTGTTTGAAAAAGTAGAGCAGCACCATGTTTGCCTGTCGCTCCAGCGCCGTACATGTAAGGTGCTGGAGGCGGAAGGGTTAAAGAAATATTACAAAAATAGACCTAGTGTATCCCTATGTCTGTCTTGTGTATGTGCTACCAGTGAGATACTCAACCATCAAACCATAAATGGAATAGTTTATTCTGTATCACCTGTATCACAAGAGGTTGGGATGAGTTGGATATGCATAGTGTGACATTCACTTTACCATGTAATGGATTATCCATTATAATGCAATTTGTTAATGTGACTCTAAAGGTAGATGTTTGGGCAGATTATCGAGAACAAATATTCCTGCGAACACTTGTTCCCAACAATCTGCCTATCTACACTAAATGCTCATTCATCACTGAAACTGCTGTTAGTACAGGCAAGCAAAATATCGTTTATGGGCGACAGAACATGCAGTCTAAACAGCTATCTGCTGCCCATATACAATGCAGCTGTATGAGGACAAGTGATCTCAATAACAATCACACATTCTCATACTGTGGAGGTGATCGTGGCATGTAAATATAGCGCTTCACCACGACTGAACAAACAGCCGACTGTAGGAAAGGAACACTTCCTTCCCGACAGTCGCTTCTCCCCGGACTGTCTAAACGCACCTGAAGATATCATGACTAGAGATGAGCGAGTAGTGAAATATTCGAAAGTTCGAAATTCGATTTGAATAGACCGCGTTATTCGACTATTCGACCGAATATCGAATCCCATTAAAGTCTATGGGAAAAAAATGCTCGCCACTTGGAAATCTCAATTCGACCACTTGGAGGTCACCAAGTCCACCCTGAAACCTCAGATAAGGATGCCAACACTGCTGGAATGCAACTGGGACAGCAGGGGAAGCATGTCTGGGTGCATATAACGGGCCCAAGTCGCACTATTACGCCACTATCACAGCCTCTCAACAATACACTCCAAAGACAAGGCCATTTGACCACCAACACTTTGGTTTGAGGCCGGGGATGCTACATCTCCCTGACAGCACACTGGGTGAATGTTGTGGAGGCGGGGACGGGCAAACCTGCTACCCCCACCCAAGTTTTGGGCCTTGGTTCTGTCTGGATTTCCGCAACCCTTACAGACAGCTCGGCAAACCCCTCCTTCTCCTTCTAGATTTGTTAAATCTGTCCACCACCCAGTCAAGTCCACAAAGTCCAGTCTCGTCGATAGCCTGCAGAAACTGCAGGGACCTCACTCTGACCCTCCTTCCTCCCACCCTGCCCAATGTTATCAACCCAGTGTTCCCACCCATGCAAGAATCGCAAGAGCTATCTGAGGATTTTGTTTGTTCTGATGCCCAAACACTGGAGCAAGCTCCATCTCTAGCTGATGGTGGTGTGGAACGGGCACTAAAGTGTAAAATGATTAGGGACGATGATGAGACACAGTTGCCAGCAAGGGAGGCTGTTGGAGCAAAGTGAGGCAGTGTAAGAGGAGGTGGTTGAGTATGACGAAGTCAGTGACCCGACCTGGCCCAGTGTCATGTCTAGCAGGTAAAGCAGTGGGGATGTTGAGGGATGCGTAGGACCGCAAAAGGCAGGAAGAGGCCGTGGGCTGGCCAGAGGCTCATGGAGAAGGCAGGCTAGAGCCCGCAGGGCCGCATCTCTTCCCTATAACAGGCCCCCACACAAAGCTCTCCCATCGAGGGCTCTTAGGTCCTTGTTGTGAAAATATTTTAATGAGTGCGCAAAGTTAGCTTGAGGTGAGCCCTCGAAAAAATTATATGGAGGCCCAAGAGGTGAGCCCTCGAAAAAATTAAGTGGAGGCCAAAGAGGTGAGACCTCTTAAAAATTGTTTGTAGGCCCAAGAGGTGAGCCATAATAAAAATTGTTTGTAGGCCCAAGAGGTGAGCCATGATAAAAATTGCTTGTAGGCCCAAGAGGTGAGCCATGATAAAAATTGCTTGTAGGCCCAAGAGGTGAGCCATGATAAAAATTGCTTGTAGGCCCAAGAGGTGAGCCATAAATATTTTTTTTTTTTTTTTACGGAGCAATTCTACGGCGGTTAAGGAGGAGGAGGTGGAGGAGGAAATGGCACTTCATACAGATGGCACTTCACTTTTGGCTGCTTTCCACTGTTGGAGAAGCAAAGTCCGGGTCAATCCACTTGCTGTTCATTTTGATTAGCGTCAGCCTGTCGGCACTGTCGGTTGACAGGCGGCTTCGCTTATCGGTTATAATGCCCCCGGCTGCGCTGAACACCCTTTCTGATAGCACGCTGGCGGCAGGGCAGGCAAGCACCTCCAAGGCGTACAGGGACAGTTCCAGCCACGTGTCCAACTTGGAGACCCAGTAAGTGTAGGACGCCGAGGGATCGGGGAGGACAGGGGTACGGTCTGCCAGGTACTCCCGCAACATCCGCCAATACTTGTCCCTCCTGCTGATAGCGGGCCCCGCAGTGATGGAAGTTGCACGAGGGGGTGCCATGAACGTGTCCCACACCTTGGAGAGTGTTCCCCTGGTGGCTGTGGGCCTGATCGATGTTGTGGGACTCTGGGAGACCCTCTCCTCTCTGCCGCCAGCGATGGTGGGTGGGAAAATCTCCATCATGTTCTGCACGAGTTCCCTCTGGTATTCCAGCAATCGATTCGTCCTCTCCTCTACCGGAATAAAAGAGGAGACGTTATCTTTATACCGGGGGTCCAGGAGTGCGAAGACCCAGTACAGTTTGTTCTCCACTATCCGGACAACACGTGTGTCCCGGGAAAAGCAGCCCAGCATGAAGTCAGCCATGTGTGCCAGACTCTGAATAGGCATGACGTCACTGCCCCCACCAGAAGGATCACTTGCCATTTCCTCCTCTTCCTCTTCCGCCTCCTCTCCGCCCCATCCGCGCTGAACCAATGGGACGCACACAGCCTGACTGCTACCCTCGCCGCCAGCATCCTCCTCCTCTTCCACAGCCACCTCCACGTCGTCGTCCTCCTCCTCCTCATCCTCCTCCTCCTCCTGCAACTGCCACCGAGAAGCAGACAAAAGTGTGGTCTGACTGTGTAGCTCCGTTGCGTCTCCTCCTACCCCCGTCTCCTCTGCGTGCAATGCGTTCTCCCTTATTGCGATGAGCGATTCTTTAAGGACGCATAGGAGCGGGATGGTTACGCTCACTATAGCGTCCTCGCTGCTGACCTTCTTGGTGGACTCCTCAAAGATACGCAGTACATCGCATATGTCTGCCATCCATGGCCACTCGTGGTTGGCAAACTGAGGGAGCTGAGTTAGAGGCACGCGTGGATTCATAATCTGGTACTCCATCAATGCTCTCTGCTGCTCACACACCCTGGCCAACATGGAATAGGTGGAATTCCAGCGAGTCGGCAGGTCGCACAACAGCCGATGTTCAGGCAAATGGAGGCGTTGCTGGAGTTTTTTTAAGCTAGCAGCAGCTACAGTTGACTTCCGAAAGTGAGCGCACAAGCGCCGCACTTTCACCAGTAGCTCTGCCAGGTTGGGGTAAGTCTTTAGAAATTTTTGGACTACCAGATTAAAAACGTGGGCCAGGCATGGTACGTGATTGAGTTCGGCAAGCTCCAGAGCCGCCACCAGGTTACGGCCGTTATCGCACACGACCATGCCTGGTCCTAGCTGCAGCGGCGACAGCCACATCTCCGTCTGCTGCAATATGGCGTCCCTCACCTCTGGGGCGCTGTGCTTCCTGTCGCCCAAGCTGATGAGCTTAAGCACCGCCTGCTGACGTCTCCCCGCTCCAGTGCTGCAACGCTTCCAGCTAGTGGCTGAGGGCGATGTTAAGGCAGAGGAGGAGGAGGAGGAGGAGGAAGAGGAGGGGGGTTTATCAGAACCCCTGCTGGCAATCTTGGGCGGGGGTGGTAGGTAGGCCGTCTCTCTTTGCGACCCCGTCCCCGCTTCCACAACATTCACCCAGTGTGCCGTCAAAGAGATGTATCGTCCCTGGCCGCAAGCGCTTGTCCACGAGTCGGTGGTCAAGTGGACCTTTGCGCTGACTGCGTACCTCAGGGCCCGCCTGATGTTACGCGACACGTGCTGGTGCAAGGCGGGGACGGCACTCCGGGAAAAGTAGTGGCGGCTGGGGACGGAATAGCGAGGTGCGGCAGCCGCCATCAGGTCGCGGAAGGCCTGCGTCTCCACAAGCCTAAACGGCAACATCTCCAGGGCCAGCAGTTTGGAGATGTGGCAGTTTAAGGCTTGGGCTTGGGGGTGACTCGAGGCGTACTTCCGCCTGCGGTCGAACGCCTGCGAGATGGACAGTTGATGGGACGAGGAGTGTGAAGGTGCAGGCGAAGATGCGGGGGAAGGGGAGGCAGCAGGAGAAGGCCCCAAAGTAGTCGAGGCAGAGGCAGATGTGGTGGTGTCCTGGCTGGAGGTCTGGACCGCAGTGGCAGCACACAACAAAGGGGAAGAGGCAGTGGCAGGAAGACCTGGCGCAGGTTGTATTGCGTTTGCTCTCTCCCACTCAGCCCAGTGCTTGACTTCCAAGTGACGCCGCATGCCTGAGGTGGTCATATTGCTCTTCTCAGAGCCCCTACTCAGTTTTGAGTGGCAGAGTGTGCAAACCGCGCTCAGTTTGTCATCCGCACAAACATTAAAAAATCTCCACACCACAGAAGTACGAGGCCTCGATGGGGGAGCTTCGCGCGACTGCCTGCTGCCGGGAACAGCTTTGGCCCTGCTGGCTGTGGCCTCACTTCTCTGTCTGGACTGCCTCCTCTGGACCCTCTGCTGTGGACATCCCTCTGCCTGTGGACATCCCTCTGCCTCTGGACATCCCTCTGCCTCTTGCTGCCTTTTTCGGTGCTGCGCAGACCACCACCTCTCCACTGCTTTCCCCGCTGGACATCACCCCTGGCCAAGTGGGGTCGGTCATTTCGTCGTCCACCACCTCCTCTTCCACTTCCTCACTCTGCTCCTCCTCCTGCCCACTGGACATTCCAACAGCCTCCCTTGATGGCAACTGCGTCTCATCATCATCGCTCATGATAACAGATGCTGGTTCAGGGTCCACATCAGCAGGAGATGGCGAATACTCAAGTGGTTGGGCATCACTACAAACAAATTCCTCTGGTAGCTCCAGGGATTCTTCCGGCACATCTGAAAAAGGACCCGAAAAGAGCTCCTGGGAGGGGTCAAGGGTGGGATGACTCTGTTGGCCAGGTGTGGAGGAAGGAGGGTCAGAGTGAGACTGTGTGGATGACTGGCTGGTGGACAACTGTGTGGAAGCGTTATCGGCTATCCATTGCACCACCTGTTCACACTGCTCAGGCCTCAACAGCGGTGTAACCCGCCCCCTGCTTAACTGTCCCATAAAGGCAGGGATTCTGGATGAGCGGAATCCTGGCTGCCCCTCACCAGCACGCATTGTATCCCCACTGGCTTCAACAAGGCCCCCAACAGCATTTCCGCGCCCCCGTCCTCGTCCACGTCCGATTCCGCTAGCCCTCCGCATTTTTTTTTTTTGGTTACAATATTTGGCGTACACAGCCGTATACTACCAGGTCAGACGGTGTGTATTAACACCACGTATATAAAAGAGTTTTGCAGGCACGCAGAACGCACAGTACAGGTGCTAAATAAAAGGACTTTTTTTTAAATATGTCTGATTACACAGCCATGTACTAACAGGTCAGACGGTGGGTATTAACAGCACGTATATAAAAGAGTTTTGCTGGCACGCAGAACGCACAGTACAGGTGCCAAATAAAAGGCCTTTTTTTTAATATTTCTAGGTACACAGCCGTGTACTACAAGGTCAGACGGTGTGTATTAACACCACGTATATAAAAGAGTTTTGCAGCCACGCAGAACGCACAATACAGGAGCCAAATAAAAGGACTTTTTTTTAAAATATTTCTAGGTACACAGCCGTGTACTACAAGGTCAGACGGTGTGTATTAACACCACGTATATAAAAGAGTTTTGCAGGCACGCAGAACGCACAATACAGGAGCCAAATAAAAGGCCTTTTTTTTAATATTTCTAGGTACACAGCCGTGTACTACAAGGTCAGACGGTGTGTATTAACACCACGTATATAGAAGAGTTTTGCAGGCACGCAGAACGCACAATACAGGTGCCAAATAAAAGGACTTTTTTTTTAATATTTCTAGGTACACAGCCGTGTACTACAAGGTCAGACGGTGGATATTAACAGCACGTATATAAAAGAGTTTTGCAGGCACGCAGAACGCACAATACAGGTGCCAAATAAAAGGCCTTTTTTTAAAATATGTCTGATTACACAGCCGTGTACTAACAGGTCAGACGGTGGGTATTAACAGCACGTATATAAAAGAGTTTTGCAGGCACGCAGAACGCACAGTATAGGTGCCAAATAAAAGGCCTTTTTTTTAAATATGTCTGATTACACAGCCGTGTACTAACAGGTCAGACGGTGGGTATTAACAGCACGTATATAAAAGAGTTTTGCAGGCACGCAGAACGCACAGTACAGGTGCCAAATAAAAGGACTTTTTTTAAAATATTTCTAGGTACACAGCCGTGTACTACAAGGTCAGACGGTGGATATTAACAGCACGTATATAAAAGAGTTTTGCAGGCACGCAGAACGCACAATACAGGTGCCAAATAAAAGGCCTTTTTTTAAATATGTCTGATTACACAGCCGTGTACTAACAGGTCAGACGGTGGGTATTAACAGCATGTATATAAAAGAGTTTTGCAGGCACGCAGAACGCACAGTACAGGTGCCAAATAAAAGGACTTTTTTTAAAATATGTCTGATTACACAGCCGTGTACTAACAGGTCAGACGGTGGGTATTAACAGCACGTATATAAAAGAGTTTTGCAGGCACGCAGAACGCACAATACAGGTGCCAAATAACAGGCCTTTTTTTAAATATGTCTGAGTACACAGCCGTGTACTAACAGGTCAGACGGTGGGTATTTACACCTGGTATACAAAAAGGGTATTGCAGGCACACAGAACCCAGAACACTAGAGCCAAAGTAACTGTATTTAAAAAAAAAAAAATGTACACAGCCGTATACTGCCAGAAGATCAGATGGTGCATATACACACTAGGTATATAACAGGGTTTTGCAGCCAAAAAGAACGCAGAACAGTAGTGCCAAATATAGTTTGGTATGTAGCAGAGCACCTAATACACCACTAATGCCTCTCTCTGTCCCTACTCCAGCAGCTATCCCTGAATACAGCAGCCGTTCTCTGCAGAGTGTATATAGTAGTAAAGCTATCACTGTACTGCACTATAGTAGCCCTGATAAGGGCTTTTAATCACGCTCCTGCCTGTCCAACAGCTAAAACCTATCTCTCCCTTCTCCAGCCTCTGTCCCTGACTAAGTTCACGCAGCATATGCGAACGAGCAGGAAGACCTGAGTTATTAATATTCGAGGTCACGTGGTTTTTCCAGCCAATCCATGTAGACGCCGTTTTCGCGCTTCCAGCGTGCTCCGCGGGCCTGTCATACCCCCCCTGCATGGTGATTGGTGGAAAAAGAGCGCCAGGGAAGGTGGGAGGGGAAACGAATTCTAAGTGCGCCATCGCCGTTATACTCGATCGAAATCGAGTATGCCGAATAGCGTAGTATTCGATCGAATACCGGCTCGATCGAACACTACTCGCTCATCTCTAATCATGACATTATTATTAATTTAACTAGGGATGAACGAATTGAAGTATCCGAGGTGAATTTCAGGGAAAATTCGGTTGGCTAAGCCGCATTCCCTTGTGCTTTGTGGTCCATTTTCTCTGAAATGGCTTTAAAAAAAAATCATGCTCCCCTCATCCATTTGAACACAAAGATGCCGTCACAAAGCGAATGTCTTCCTGAAATTTGTCGAAGCAGCCAAATCAAAGTTCTCTAAACTTCGCTCATCTCTAAATATAACTCTCAATCTGAAACAATATATAAGTACAGGTACACTGGTAATCAGGTTTCCCTGCATTGGCTACCAACGTTCACACATTTTCCTATACTAAAGATTCATTTTCTTCATTAAACAAAAATCTAATTTTCATTAGTATTGTCTATAATAGGTCAATGTCATCGGCCATAATGAAGGTCAATATGTCGCCAACTAATCCACAGCTACAGTGACAGCACACTTCCACAATAACACTGTTCATAACTGACTGCCCTATATTTAGGAGACAAAATTGCATCATGCAGTATTATATGAATTGTACTATTAAATAAATATTAATGTCATCATTCTGCTATGAATATTCAGGTTTCATTGACGTAACATCTATTCTGTGTCATTTTCATAAATAAGCTAATTAAAATGATAAAGCAGTGCAAGCAATTCAATTCTATAAAACCATTTACTAGAAAAATTGGTTTCATTTTGATGAGTCTAGTCCAAAAAACATACTTATAAAGTCAAACATTTATGGCTTGTGTATCCTGATTTATAGTCTTTAGGATACAGCAATAAAATCCTGCAATATACTATGACCATTCATTCCTATACTGCATGATAGATGTTCATTATTTATACAGCTGGAGACCAGGGACAGGTTCAGAAACAGTATCGCTGAGAAATAATAGGCAGCTGTCTAACGTGTTAATTAATTCATAAAGCACTGCAAGGCTATGTGACTAAATGGGCTCACAAGTAATACATGTGCCATCTGCTCTAACAACACTTAAACTGGATGCTAAATGCACATACAATTTATCCAGTAGCATCAGATTAATATTCTACTCTAGAACTGGGAAAATAACAGAAGTCAAATTTGAAAGATAACTTTTTAGACTAAAAGTATGATGTAATGGGGCTGGATTAATGTTTTTTTGTGTGTGTATTTTTGGAACAGCATTGTAAATGCAATGTGATTATTCTGTAAATTAATGCAGCGTTAGTAAAAACATTAAAAATGCATGGTTAGTTCAAAATGTTTGACGTGACAGAATCAGTTCTCCTCCATCTATATTTTATTCTGATGATAAATAACAATTGTTACATAGTTGGGGAGTTGATAAGTTTGAAAAAAGGCCATTCTCAGTGAACCCCTGAGGAGGCGATGTAGAGGATAGGAGTTGTAGTGGCCCTGATAAAGTGTTGTGTCAATGTGTCAGAGTGTACTCCCTCAGGTTATTTCTTCCTGGCAATTGGTTGCAAGCTGTGACCCAATCAGAACCCATACCTATACATATAACCAGGGTTTCAATTTACCTTGCACACTGAGAGTATCATTGCTCCTGATCTTCCCTCACAAAACTACAATCTCAACAATGCCTAGCTTTCCTGCTGTTAGTTTGTGCTTGTTTATGAGTGTTGATGTTTACTGATTGGCTGCTTGATATTCCAGTCCCCCTCTACTCAGTAATCACCAGCACACTAACATTTAGCTAGAGAATTGATACCAACACACTGAGCATGCTCGACCTGACAAAGGCTCAGAACTATAGGTCAGTGCCATGGTAACTTATGAGGAAACACAGTGAGTAGCAGAGGAAGAAAACTACTTTATAACTACTGAACGGTAAATATATGAAATTGACATTATATTAGGTAATTATTGATGATAAATTAGTCTAAAACATAAGTTACAGTTGTGCTCAAAAGTTTACATACCCCTGAAAAATTTTGGCTGTCTGGATAATAAATGGCTTCACCCAATCACTAACCATGAGTGGAAAAAAGTTTTAGTGTTATCATTCATATTCTCTGAAAAAAAGCCCAAGACAGCCAAAATTCTGCATGGGGTATGTAAACTTTTGAGCACAACTGTATATTTATGGTAACCGGAATACCCCTTTAAGTGCAAATCTTCTCTGGTACCAGTAAGGATATGGAGGTAGGTTGGTTGGTGGCCATTCAGCTTTTAGGTGTTACTGGCCTAGTGGTTGTTAAGTGATGGATGGCTGGGCTGTAATCCCAAACCTCGTGTCTTCAACGCTGATGGTAGCAGTTCACGCTGAGTCTGGAGTCTTGATGGAAATTGGTGTAGTTCTTGCATTTGTATCAAGAAGCCAGGGAATGGGGCTGATTGGTCATAGACCCTACAGGTAAATTTCCAGTGGGTCTGATGGCGGTTGGCCAGGTACATAACAATCTGATGCTCTTAGCATTAATGAATGCTATGAGCAGCAGGTACACCTGGCCAGCAGAGCTACTGGAGCTACTGGAGGAGACAGATGCTATTTCATGCAGGGATCTCCTCCGCATTGCTCCTCTTTGTATTGTCTAGTTGTTTGCTGGCAGCAGATCATGATTAGACTGCACGATTACCCAATGAACGAGTGGAATCAGGTAATCAGTGCCATTGTTAGATCATCGCTAACAAACTACAAACTCTTGCGATAATCTTGCAGACAAACTGCCACTGTATTACAGCCTTTAGAATGTCTATTCAGAGATCGCAGTTGCATGCTAATCGTGCTGCCGAAGTCCTGGGGGCCCACTGTGAGTGACAGCAGGGTACCCCATAGAGAAGCCAGAAACCATTCCTCTGTGTCCCTGTGGAAGCCGTATACCGGGGTGGGCTCCCCAGGATACATCGAAGTCACGAACGAGGAAAGCAGCACCAACACCAGTTTTTTCCAAAACAGTATTTTACTTAAATGTGGTAATGAGCACAACCACAAATGCTGGTAACACACAAATAACTTTTACATACAGCCCCTTGTGGTGCACAGCGCAGCACCCTCCGGTGGATGCTGGAGGTAAGAGCAGTAAATTTACCTACTGGCGGGCTCAAATAGACCAGCCACGCCTTACTTGATACTACCCTAAAATCAGGTACTGCTGTTTGGGTGTGTGGTGCGGTGTAGCCTGCGGTACAGCACAACGGCTTGCAATCTTATTATACTCTATAGTAGAGCTGTTCAACCTGTGGCCCTCCAGCTGTTTTAAAACTACAACTCCCACCATGCCCTGCTGTAGGCCAATATCTGTAAGCTGTCCAGGCATGCTGGGAGTTGTAGTTTTGCAACAGCTGGAAGGCCGCAGGCTGATCACCTCTGCTCTATAGTATTCCCCCTCCAGTAACTGGTCATGTAGAACATGTTTCTTCTGAGTAAATGCCAGCCTGGCTTGAGTTTTCTGGTAAAGCTTATCAGCTCTCTGGTGTCAACAGTAACTTTAAGTGTGAAGTCATAATAAATAGTTAACAATACTTATGGCCTAACACAAACAGAAACCCTGTTCTCAGTCTCTAGGATCCTAGGTGCCAACACTGTAATGAGGTGTGTGCATGATTAGTCTTACTGACCTGGGTCTGCTCTGCATTAGCTGGTGACTGTGAACTGAACAAGAGCTTCTCCAACTAGCGTGTGGATATGGCAGTGTATGTTGCTTTGCTCCTCAGCTCTCATCAGCATTCCTGGCAGCAATTCTCCTTCCCCCGGACAAGATCAGGGTCATGGACATGATCAGCTCCACTTGGCTGCTGCTCTAGACATTGAAGGATGCTCCCACACCTGGATGTCAATGGATCCTCTCCTCACACAGTTCCTCAGTGTCTTCTCAGCCTCACTCCAAAATGTCCGCTGAATCATTTCCTTCTCCAGGCTTTTGTTTAACTCCACCCTTGAGAGTTTTCAACATCACATGAAATGCAGCCTGTTGCTGTGCTTAGGAAACAATGACATCTTGTGGCCAAACAGAAGAATGTCAATCCAAATAATTTAACATCATATATACACAGTGTTCACACAATGAGAGCTGTTGCCCCATCTCACACCTGCCTTCTAGATTGCTGTATACACAGCTCTGAAGGAGAGCTGTGTGTATAGCTGAGGAAGTGTTATGCCGGTGCCTGTTCCAGCCTGGCAGTCATGTGACCACAGGATTGGGAGACTACAGGAGCTGTCAGGTCTTCCTTAGACATAGATCAGCCTTGCAGTGAGGCTGTGCAGCATAATATACTGCTGGAAAGCATCTCTGAGGGTTGTATACCCCTGTAACTGGGACTACTATGTCAGCCCCAGTTACAGGAGAAATCAGTAGTAAAAATAAAATGTGCTGCTACATGTCCCCCAGAGGTATTGTATGATCTTATGGGGGACACAAAGGATAAAATAAAAGTAAAAAAAAAAAAAATTAAAAAAAAGCTTTTTTTGTCACCTCGCCTCCCAAAACACATATCAAACGATCAAAAACTTGAATGTCACCCAAAATGGTACCAATAAAAACATTACCTCATCCCATAAAAAATGAGCTCTGACACAAGACCATAGCCAGAAGAAAAGTAAAACATATATGGCCCTAAGAAAATATCAACACAAAAACACGATTTTTTTCCGAAATTGTTATTATTCTTATTGTGTAAAACTTGAAAAAAATAGACATATTTGGCATTGTTGTGTCTGTAGTGACTGGCTCTATAAAAACATCACATGAACTTTGTGAAAAAAATGTAAAAATTACGGCAAAACAGCTTTTTGTCAGTCCTGCAAAAGGCAAGCCCTTGGAAATCTATGTTGGCAGAAAGTTTAAAATATTATGAATGTTTATATGACAATGCAAAATATAACAGATTTTTAATAAAAAGGGATTTTATTCTGCATACATAGTAATACATGAAAAAACTATATAAATTTGGTATCACCATAATCGTATGAAACTGCAGAATAAAATTATATAATATATGCCAGTGTTCCTCAACTCCAGTCCTCAAGTCCCATCTGCAAGCCATGATTTGAGAATGTCCCACGGAATGAATACCTGTTGTAAGTCTTAGGCCTTATTCACACATGAGTGTTTTGGTCAGTGATTTCCTTCAGTGATTGTGAGCCAAAACCAGGATCAGAGCCTCCATGGACATAAGGTGTAAGGAAAGATTTGCACCTGTTCTGTTTTTAGAGCCTGGTTTTGGCTCAAAATCACTGATGGAAATCACTGACCGAAATACTGACGTGTGAATTAGGCATTACGCCCCTTGCAGACGAGCGGGAGACACGCGCGTCTCCCGCAACGCATCTGTAGGGCTGGACTCCCGGCACTGACGGGGATCGCATAGCATCATATTGATTTATGATGCTATGTAACCCTTACAGTACTGGAATGTAATGGATAACAGTGACAGCATTATGTCACTGTTATCCATTACATTCCAGTACTGTAAGGGTTACATAACATCATAAATTAATATGATGCTATGCGATCCCCGTCAGTGCTGGGAGTCCAGCCCTGCAGATGCGTTGCGGGAGACGCGCGTGTCTCCCACTCGTCTGCAAGGGGCCTTAATGCGTGGACACTAATTATATCACCTGTTAAATACTAAGGAAATCCTCAAAAAATGACCGGTAGGTGGGCCCTGAGGACTGGAGTTGAGGAACACTGATATATACCACAAGGTGAATCTCATAAAAAAAAAATAATTAAATAAAAAACACTGACAGAATTTCAATTTTTGCCCACCTTACCTCCCAAAAATGAGATAAAAAGCAATCAGAAAGCTAAATGTACCCCAAAATGGTGCCAATAAAAACTACAGCAAAAATAAGCCCTCATACAGCAAAGTCAACAAAAAAAAATAGGGCTCTTAAAAAACATTTCAGAAAATCTATGTTAGAAAATTTAGATGCCGCTCCTTCTCTTCCGAGACCTGGCGTATCCCCAAACAGCATTTTATAACCGCAAGTGGGGTACTTATGTACTCAAGAATAAAAAATGAGTAGAAAATTAGGGGGTGATATTCTCGTAATATCGCTCGTGAAAAAGAAAGTTTGGGCCTAAAGTACCATTTTCGTGTAGAAAAAAAATAAAAAAACAACACCTCATAAAAATTCCCTGGGAGTTATAGTTTCCAGGGTCACTTGTTTTTTCCAGGTCCACTTTAAGTTCCTAGTACACCCCTGCAAGAAGCAGAAAGTGGGGAAAGATTACTAAAGTTACAAGGAAAGGCAAACATCCCATCTTTCTCTTCTGCTTTACTGTTCTCAGTTGGTACAGTTCAAAAGAAGAATTAGGCTATGATCGCCCATTGATTATACTGCATTTTTGCATCTTGCCCTTGACATTTTATTTCCATGTATTGATGTTTTTGCAATACTCCATGGAGGATAACATCTGTATACTGTACAAGCGCTAGTCTTTTTTATTGAACTAATTTTTATTGAACTTCTATAATGTAACAGCCAAATAGTGCCACAGCTGAAGCATCACAAAAACGCAAAAAATACTATGGACACTTACCATGAGAGAATAAAGGGTGATCCATTGTCACGTTTTTTTCAGTCTTTTTTTATCACAGCCTTCTTCATCTCTCTCCTTATTTACAATGGTTTTAGCTGACCAGTAGTAGACACCAATGAACACAAAATGTAAGGTCAGCACATTAGTGATTGTCAATACATCCAAATATCAGTCCTTCTAACTATGTATAGAATAAACTTCCAATTACCTCAAGTATGACAGCAAATGACATATGTACTGTAGGGCCAAATTGTCCAAATACAAGAGAGGCAGCAGCACAACTGAATTAAATATCAAGCATGTTGGAGTGCAAAGTGAACTGACATCCTGGTTCACAGGACCTTAAAGGGGTTTTCCAGGATTTAACTATTGATGACCTATCCTCTGGATAGATCATCAGTATGTGATCGGTGGGGGTCCGACACCAGGGTCCCCCACCGATCAGCTGTTTGAGAAGGTACCGGTGCTCCTGTGAACATCAAGGCCTTCTCCCCGCTCACCAAGCATAACGCTGTACATTGTATAGTGGCTGTGCTTGGTATCACACTCAGCCCTATTCATTTGAATGGGGCTGAGCCACTACTAGGCCACGTGATCGATGAACGTGACGTCACTGGCCTAGGAAAAGCTAAGAGAAGGCCGCTGCGCTTACAGGGAGCGCCAGTGCCTTCTCAAAAAGCTGATCGGCAGGGGTCCTGGGTGTCGGACCCCCACTGATCAGATATTGATGACCTATCCTGAGGATAGGTCATTAGTAGTTAAATCTCGGAAAACCCTGTTAAAGTAGCACATTAGAGGGGAAAGACCACGAGGGTTGAAACATTGCTGTACCTGTTTGTGTACATAAACAGTTTCCTCTAACATGCTAGGGCCAAATTGTGATGTCTAGATGACCGGTCTTATGGGGTGCTTCCAGTATTTATTGTTTGCATCAGAATGCATTTTGAGAAGAAGGTAAGCCAGTTGGAGGCAGTGTGAAGCTCTCTGGGTTATGTTTTGCTGCAAAACATTGCATCCTGGCATTCAGACGGATGTTACTTTGACACATACCACCTACTTAAACATTATTGCAGACCACGCACTCCTCTTCGTGACAGTGGAATTCCCTAACGACAATGGCCTCTTTCAGCAGAATATTACACCTGTCACACTAGAAATGGTTCCGGAATAATTTGATGAACATGACAAGCAATTCAACCAATTTTTATTTTTTTAACACTTTTTCATGCTCTCCAACTTTTTGGATAGTGACAGAGGGACATTCACAACTAGTTGTGTGAAAGATCTAATCATTGGTTGAATTGGGTCATGGCAACTGCCAGTGATTGGCTGAACAGCATTCACAGCCATTTTTCTGCTATGTCGAGACAGTAGCAAAAAGTAGAGTTCAGCAGGTAACCAAGAACTGCAGCAGCGAGGGGTCTCTCAGGTGAGTATAAGTCCTATTATATTTTTATTTTTTTACAGCATTTACATCCCAGAGGAAAGTTTTTTTCTTGTGCTGAAATACAACAGGCGTTGTCTGAGATTTTCATATTGGTGGCCTGTCCTTAAGGATAGGTCATCAATATTTGATTGGTGGGGTCTGACTCCTGACACCCCCGACAATCAGCTGTTTGAAGAAGCCGTGGAGCTCTGTGGCTTTCTCCTAGGCCTGTAATGTCATGTTTATCAGTCACATGGCCTAGGCACACCTCAGTCCCATTTAGATTAATGGGGCTGAGCTGTGATACCAAGCACAACCATTATCCAATGTCGTTCACTGTCTTTGGTACCTCCTCAAACTGTGCCGCAGCCTCCTGAAACAGTTGATCAGATATTGATGACCTGTCCTGAATATAGGTCATCAATATGAAACACCCGGAGAACTCTTTTAAATATTAGCACATCTAATAGACATTAAAGGTCCAAATTACATGAAATAATGAAAACAAATATAAAGGTTGAGGTACAATATACAGGTAGGAACCAGACAAAAGATTATTAATGTACATTTATTCCCTTTATCAAAAAGAGAGAGATGTATAAGAAACAAAGATGGTCAGAGTGACTTGAATCAAAAGATGGAAACTTGGAAGGCATGTCTTTTTTATTGGATATTTTAACAGCATACAAAAAAACAATTCAAGTTGTTGACCTGCTCCCCAGCTGTCCCAGATCTCAACCCAATTGAGAGAGGAGATGTCCTGGAAAACAAGATTAATCCATGAGACCTCAAAACTTACATGGCGTAAAGGGAATCTGTCATCAAGTTTATCCTGCCCTCACTCAGAGCAGAATAAAGTAGTGACAGACACGCTGATTTCAGCAGTGTGTTACTCATGGGCTAAAAGTAAGTGGTTGCCAAGAACTAGCATCATAATCATTGCAGCATAGGCCTTGAAAAGAGTCAAATATTACTGAGAAGAGTCAGTTATTTATAAACTTCTGCTCTCCCCACACATCTGCTGATGACTGGCAATTCTCTTCTAGGGGGAGAAATAATGAGTAACTCTGACTCTTCTCAGGAAGACTTGACTCTTTTCAAGACTTGTGCTGCAATGACTATTATTGGTGTTGAGCGAAGCAAAGCATCCAAAACGGAATTCAGTCCAAAGTTTAGGAAAACTTTGATTCAAAACAAATCCTAATTTCCTCGCATTTTGTGTTAATAAATATGTTTTCCTAAAATGGTGGCTGCATGTGTTATAAAGTGTAAGTAAGTGTAGAGGAGACAAGTTCAGGAACACAAAATCACCCATATTGTTGTGCAGCCAGCCAATCCACAGGTAGTCATCCCTCTGTGATGTCACAGCTAGTCAGAGCCCTATAAAACCCTAATCCCGTCCAGTCGCCCGGAGAACTGAGCATAGGGAGCTCATGCACTGCATTGGGCACTGTGTTGCTGAAAACTGAGTGTAGGACAATATTGGAGAGGGAGAGTGCAGGAAGACTGCAGGGAGAGCGTAGAAAGCTGCTGAACTACAGACTCTGCTACAATTTATCGCCGTGTACATAGGTGTGCACTGCTTTGCACCAATATTCATAGTTAATCCGTTCTGTTAGCTGTAAAGTTACTGTGTCAGTATTACAGGCAGGTCTAATTTATCGCCATATACATAAGTGTGCAGTGCAACAAGATTCATAGTTAATATATTCTGTTCATTGTAGAGTTATAGTGGGTCAGTATTACAGGCTGCTGTTAACGGCAAGTCTAATTTATCACCTTGTACATAACGGTGCAGTGCTCCAATTTTCATAGCTAATATGCTCTGTTAACCATGGCCAACAGACAGTTGCCTGAGCCCTCAAAAGGAATGGCCAGTGGCAAAATGATGCTGTAGCTGGTACAAGTTGCAGCACAAGAAGGTGTGGTGGTAGCAGAAGCAGCAGCAACAGGCCAGAGCTGCCACTGTTATCTTGCGGTTGTGTTTTGACCAACAATCCAGCTGTACTGGAATGGTTGACTCACTTGTCACAATTATCTCAAGTTACAACAGATAATGTACATACAGGAATTGATGTTTTCCACTGACACCACACTTAGTTAGCATGGCTCAGGAACTGCCTCTATACCCTCTACTGTACTGAACCTGCCTCTTGCTTTTGCTGCTCTGTCTGTTAGCCAAGTAAGATACAGGTGAGGGTGACACAAGTGACTCGCAAACATATGTAGATAATGATGTAGCCAATATCATGTGGGAGCCGGATGAAGAGGGGGCATTATCATCATCATCATGTGGCGACGTTGGCAGCATGCCGCGAGACAACAGAGAGGAAGCAGTGAGGGATCTGCAGCCAAATGCAGGGGTTCACCGTTTGAGACTACCTGTGAAAAACACAGTGGCGGTGCTCAGGTTCAAAATATCAGCGGCAAGCAGGCATAGCGCAGTGGTGGAGCGAAAATGCGATAGTTGGCAGTGTGGGACTATTTCACACAGTCACTGGGGGACGTTAGCATGGCGCTATGCAGGATGTGTGCGCAGAAAGTGAGGCACGGCGAGGATGATAATGTTGGCCCTGCATCAACACATGGAACATCACCATAAAGTGTCATGGGAAAACAGTGCCACTCATTTGGTCTTACAGCCTGATGCAGCAACCACTGCATCTCCCACCAGCCCGCACCCACTCCAGCAGTAAGGGCTTGTCAACCTCAGCAGAAGGAAGCTGTTGTTCTTTCCCATGGACTTCAATGTCATCTACAGTACTTGTTGGAATAATCCTCATTATTCTGTGTATTGCAACAACTACCATTATGTGATTACTAGAGATGAGCGAATATATTCGTAAAGATTCGTTATCCGCACAGATATTTGCGTACTCGTAAGTATTAGTTACTTGGCCGAGTAGCGTGTGAAATTTATTTTGTTTTAAACTCCTCCCCGCATGTTTAGCGCCTATTTCTTAACCAATAAACATGCAGGGAAGCCTGGGGGACCTCCTACCATGACCTACTACCTTTTCTACGTGTCTAGGAGTGATTGGCTACCTGCATCAGGTGACGTGCTATTATATATGTGTACGCCTGGGGCTCGGATGACACACCTTGTGGTTTTAGGAGAGGGAAAGAGTGTGCGTGTGATAGGGATAGCGAAAGCGTACGAAATAGGAGAATATTAGTTTATATTTTTAAAAGACTTTTTAAAGACTACACTTCAGCTACAGAAGTGTGATTCAGATTTCTGCAAGCAGCACAGCGGATATATACAGCAGTCTGTAGAGTCACTGTCTGACCCTACAGATACAGAATACCCTCCAGTGTTGCTTGCTGTAATCTGTGCTGTATATCATACATTAGGTGCTCTCACAGTGTCATATAGTGTGTGATACTGTAAGGCATCTATTCTAATAAAGCTGATACGTACATTAGTATAGTGTGTATACTGTGGTGCGTATTGTGCGTGCATAATAGCATTTTTTGCACACGTGTGCAAGCTAACTTCATACATCCTATATATATATATATATATATATATAATGGAGAACACCAGGGACAAGGGTAAAGGTGGTAGAGGTGGGAGACGTGGGCGTGGAACTGGTGTGATGGGAAGAGGCAGTGCACGTGGTAGTGTGCGGGGTGACACTGTATCTGCTGCTGTGGGAGCAGTTGAAAGACCTCAATTCAAGATGCCTGCTTTTCTGAAAAAGCTTGCAGGGCCGCAGTGTACACCTTTGACCGACCCCCAAGACCAAGAGAATGTGCTGAAATGGATGGCGGAGAGCGCGTCCAGCCATATGTCCACTGCTCCGTCTTCCAGCCAGTCCACTCATGACAGCCAGGGCAGTGGACATGTCCATCCTCCACCTTACCCTCCTTCTCCCCAGCCTGGAGACTTACTCACTGGAACTCTCCCTTCCCTGATGTGCTACCGGAGGAGATTCTCTGCCCCGATTCGCAAGAGCTGATGCAGTCTCAGGGTGATGAGGGTGGGGATTTACCTGTGGCATCTGAGGAGGTGGTGGACGATGACAAGACACAGGTGTCAGGAGGTGAGGTAGTTGGCAGGGAAGTAAGTCAGAGTGGGGACTCTGAGGAAGAGCTGGGTGATGATGAGGGGACAGATCCAACTTGGGTGGATCAGGCACAGGAAGCGGTTCTGAGTGTGAGGCAACATCAGCACCACAACCGGTTGGGAGAGGCAGTGGGCTGGGCAGAGGGAGAACAGGGCCCGAGCTACTACTTCCCCAAGTGTTCCCAGGGGTCAAGCTCCAGTGCGCAAAGCTCGATACTCTGTAGTTTGGGAGTATTTTATGGATGAAGAGGGCGATCGATGAGTAGCGGTGTGCAAACTGTGCCACACCAAGATTAGCAGGGGAGTCAACAAAAAGAACCTGACCAGAAGTAGCATGTGCAAACATTTGGAGAAGAAACGCCCCACTAAGTGATTGGCATTCCAGTCAGCTGGTGATGGTGACACTGCTGCTTCAGCCCCTGTGTCACATGCTGTCAGTGACCTAGTAGCCCCTGGCCAGGACGCTCCAGCCTCCAGCCCTGCAAGGACCCCTGCAACTCCATATCCCTCCCCCGCCTCCACTCATGTGTCCCAGCGCAGTGTTCAATTGTCACTACAGCAGACCTTTGACCACAAGCGCAAGTACACAGCCATCCACCCCCATGCACAAGCCTTAAACATGCAGATCAGTAAACTGCTTAGCCTTGAGATGTTGCCATATAGGCTTGTGGAAACGGAATCTTTCCGCAACCTCATGAAGGTGGCAGCCCCCCGTTACTCGGTCCCCAGCAACCACTATTTTTCACGTGTTGTCATCCCCGGCCTAGACCGCCACATGTCAGATAACATCATCCGTGCCCTCAGCAATGCGGTTTGTGGGAAGGTCCACCTAACCACAGACACGTGGACAAGTACCGGTGGGCAGGGATACTACATCTCCCTCACGGCACATTGGGTGAACCTGGTGGAGGCTGGGACCGAGTCTGACTGTGGGCCTGCTCATGTGCTACCCACACCCAGAATTGCGGACCAACTTCGGTGTCTGTTTCACCCGAACATTACGCCTCTTCCTCCAAACCCCCACCTTCACCTCCACCTCCTCCTCCAAAAGAGTATTGATGGCCACATCGCGGAGTGTCAGCAGCTCAATGCGTAGCAGCACAGCGGTGGGGAAGCGTCAGCAGGCCGTTCTGAAACTGCTTCGCTGTTAGAGGTCATCAGGGGGGAGACGACTGTGTGGCTTGCGCCGCAGAACCTGCAACCAGGCCTGGTTGTTTGTGACAATGGGCGTAACCTGGTGGCGGCTCTGAAACTTGGTGGACTCACACACGTGCCATGCATGGCCCACATACTAAACATAGTGGTCCAGCGGTTTCTTAAGACCTACCCCAAGCTTGCTGTGTTGCTCACTAAAGTGCGCTGCATCTGTGCACATTTTAGGAAGTCCACCGCAGAAGCTGCCACCCTCAGGACAGTGCAACAGCGGTTACAACTCCTTGTTCACAGGCTGCTGTGTGACGTTCCCACACAATGGAATTCAAAGTTGCAAATGATAGCCAGGGTGTACCAGCAGCGAAGGGCAATAGTAGACTGCCAGATAACAGCTTCCCAGAGAGGTGGTAGTCATGCCAGTCAGCTTCCTCAGGTGTATAATGAGGAGTGGACATGGATGGCTGGCATCTGCCAGGTCTTAGGCCCCTTTGACGAGGCATCACATATGGTTAGCGGCGATGCGGACATCATCAGCGTCACCATCCCGCTGCTGTGTATCCAAAAATCCTTAAAAAACTTAATATCAGAGGATTCAGGCATGTCACATGAGATGGGGGAAGACAGTCTGTTGTTTGCCAGCCAGAGCACCCTCACATCAGTTTCGCAGAGCGAATTACAGGAGGAGGAGGTAGAGGAGAAGGAGACTCTAGGCCACACTGCAGGGGGCCATTCGATGACAGCAGTTCAGCGGGTATGGGCTGAGGAGGAGGAATTGGAGGTGGAGATAGAGGAGGAGGAGGAGATGGATAGTCAGTCGATTGAGGAGAGGGAAGTGTTGCGCTGTGGGACGGTGTAAGGACAATTTCCCCAATCTAATTCCTGTGGAGGAAAGGACTACAAGGGTCAATTCATACCACAAGGCCCTGGTGCAAAAAATGCTACAAGCATTTCCATCTGACACCGCTAGCGACAGGGGACGGACTGCAGTGGGCCAAGTAATAGGGGAGAGGAGGGGAAAAGGCAGCGTGTCCAGCAAGGGCATGGGTATACTGGGTCAGGCCTTTGCCAAGTTTTTGCCACCCCAGCCAGAGTGTTCCACCTGTCCACAGGTTAGGCAGAGTAGGGCAGAACTGTACCGCAAGATGGTGAGGGAGTATGTCACAGACCAGACCAGCGTCCTGAGCGATGACTCCACGCCATACAATTATTGGCTGTCCAAGCTGGACAAATGGCCTTAACTGGCGCAGTATGCCTTGGAGGTGCTGGCCTGCCCTGCCGCTAGCGTACTGTCGGAAAGGGTCTTTAGTGCTGCTGGGGGGATAATCACTGACAAACGGACCCGCCTGTCGACTGACAGCACCGACAGGCTGACGTTCATCAGGATGAACAAGTCGTGGATATACCCCCACTTCTCTTTCCCACCGCAGGATAGCAACTGAAGTCCATAAGAGCCCTTGTATCCTCCTCCTCTTCCTACTCTTCCGCCTCCTCCTCCTCTATCACAGTTGCTGACGACACAATTTTTAAGGAAGGCCAACAGGCTCTCTAAATTCAATATTTACAGAGGGCCAAAAGGCTCTCTAAACTCAAATTTTTGCGGAGGGCCAACAGCCTCTCTAAACTAAATTTTTACCCAGGGCAAACAGCCTCTCTAACCAAAATTTTTAAGGAAGGCCAACAGCCTCTCTAGACACAGTTTTTACTGAGGACAAATAGACTCTCTACAATTTTTTTTTTTACAGAGGGCTAACAGGCTCTCTACACACAATGTTTACAGAAGGCACAAAAGGCCTGTTGCTTGCCTACTGTCTCTCTCCAAAAACTTTATCCTGAGGCCATTTTAGTGGCTATTTAAAATTCTAGTTTTCCGGTGTTTCACCTACTGTCTCTATTCTAAAATTTCTGCCTGAGGTCCAAGTACTACTGGCTTTTGAAAATGTTCTGTAACGGGGAGCCGGCGGCGCGCTTCCCCTCTGCTGTGCCGCCGGTCTCCCAGGAGTGCGCCGGAGCGAGGACGCAGGTTGCGTCCTCGTCTCCATGACGACACTCACAGGAGAGGGTCCGGCACACGCACTGATACAGCGCGTCCGGCGTCCTCCCCGCCCCCCTAGTAAACGAGCAGGCGGGGACATCTGAGCGCTGGTCTGGGCAACCAGCGCTCAGAACATTTATTATATACCTGGTTTTGGGTCATGTGGCGCTGGCCACGCCACATGACCAAATTTGGTGCATATTTGAGCACTGGTCACGTTTGGCCAGCGCTCTGTATGCAAATGAGGTCATGTGACGCTGGCCCCGTCACATGACCCAGTGGAGGGCTATTTAAAGCCACTAGTTGTCCTCCCTAATCGCCTGTGATTAGCGTTACTACTTTGATCAGTGCTTGTGCGACTTTGTGTTTGATTGCTGTTTGACCCTGACCTTGGACTTGGACTTCGACCTCTCTTTGCTTCACCCCCGGTATTGACGTTATCTCCTGTGTATGACCCGGCTTGCTGACTATTCTGATATTGTGTTTGTTTCGTCTGTGTTTGTCTCTCCAATTGTTCCCTGTTCCTCCCTGTGCACTTATACAGAGCAGGGACCGTCACCGTGGTTGTCCGCGGCCGCCTAGGGCCGACTGAGGCAAGCAGGCAGGGAGAGAACGGGGGGGTATTCAGTACAGGGCGCACCTTCCCTTGTCTCCCCCGTGACAGAATCACAGGCCATACTAAATGGAGCCGTTGCGAGTTCTCACGGATCATATAGGTGACATGGCTCAGATGATCCAGGATCTGGCCGAGAGAATCCAACACCAGGAGCAGCTGCAAACTGCACCCGCAGCCGCTCCCTCCATTATTGAACCCCATATAAGGTTGCCCGAACGGTTTGTGGGTAACCGAAAAACTTTCCGTTCTTTCCAGGAAAGTTGTAAATTATATTTTCGTTTACGCCCACACTCCTCGGGTTCTGAGCAGCAGCGGGTAGGAATTATTATTTCCTTGCTGCAAGGGGATCCGCAGGAGTGGGCTTTCTCATTGCCATCTGACTCCCCATGTCTGTTGTCTGTGGAGGCCTTTTTCCAGGCCTTAGGTCTTTTGTATGAAGAACCAGACTGGGCCACTGTAGCAGAAACTCAGCTCAGGAACATTCAACAGGGAAACCGCCCAGTAGAGGATTACTGTGCAGAGTTCAGGAAGTGGTGTGTCTCCTCTGGGTGGAATGACCCAGCTTTGAGAAGCCAGTTTAGGGTGGGGCTGTCAGACCAACTCAAGGATCTTCTGGTTAGTTATCCTACTCCTGACTCCCTAGAGACGAGCATGACTTTAGCTATTAAGCTGGATCGACGGGTGAGAGAAAGACAGAGGGAACGATCAAGTACTCCTCAAGCTGTCGTCCTGCCTGAGTTTCCTCCTCTGAGTCCACCTCCTGCCAAGGTCCCGGAGTCCATGCAGTTAGGAGGTATCCTGAAAAACCAAAGACGTTTAAAGGGAGCCTGCTTTTACTGCGGTGAGGTGAACCACTGGCTCCAGCAGTGTCCAAAACTTCCGCCCTCTAGGAGATCTCCGGTGGGAAGTAAGGTAACCCCAGCAGTGGTAAGGAGAAAGATTTTAGTACCCATCTCCATTGCATATGATCAATTCAGGGGTTCTGGAAAGGCTTTTGTTGACTCTGGTTCTGCTGCTAATTTTATTAATTTTGATTTTGTACAGTCTGTGGGTTTACCGATGGTCCCTTTAAGGGAGGGTATTCAAATTATCGCCCTCGACTCCACCCCCCTAAATAATGGGAGGATCGAGTTCTGTACTCCTAGTGTGACCCTGACGGTTGGGATTTCGCATTCCGAAAAATGTGTTTTTTGGGTCTTAAAGAATTTACCTGCTGACCTAGTTCTTGGTTTACCTTGGTTGCAGGACCACAATCCTGTAATCAATTGGTCAACAGGTGAATTAGAAAAATGGGGGCTGAATTGTGACAAGTGTTGCAAATCTGTATTGCAGTTGGGAGGTACTACTGAGTCTCTTTTCTTACCTGAGTACATCAACGATTTTTCGGACGTTTTCTCCATGTCCGAGACTGAGTTCCTCCCTCCTCACCGGCAATATGATTGTGCCATCGATATTATTGAGGGGTCCAAATATCCCAAGGGCCGTATCTATAATCTCTCTACTCCAGAGCGTCAGTCTATGAGGGATTATCTCAAGGAGAGTCTGGCCAAGGGTCACATCCGGCCTTCTGTTTCTCCCATGGGGGCAGGATTTTTCTTTGTCGGAAAAAAGGATGGAGGGTTGAGGCCCTGTATTGATTACAGGGAACTCAATAAAATTACTGTTAAAAACAGGTACCCGCTGCCCCTTATTCCTGATTTGTTGAATCAGGTTCAGGGTGCTTGTTGGTTTACTAAGCTAGATCTGAAGGGGGCGTACAACCTGATCAGAATCCGTGAGGGTGATGAATGGAAAACTGCCTTTAATACCCCAGAGGGTCATTATGAGTACCTAGTAATGCCCTTCGGGTTAAGTAATGCTCCTGCGGTGTTCCAAAATTTTGTCAATGACATTTTTAGACCATTTATTGGAAAATTTGTAATTGTCTATATTGATGACATCTTGATTTTTTCTACAGACTGGGAGAGTCACGTATCCCACACCAGGCAAGTGCTGGAGGTGTTGCGTGAGAACAAGTTGTTTGTCAAAGGGGAGAAGTGTATCTTTGGTGTTCAGGAAGTGACCTTTTTGGGATACATTCTCACCCCTTTTTCCTTCAAAATGGACCCGGGTAAGGTACAGGCCATTGTAGATTGGGTGCGACCTTCCTCTCTGAAGGCGCTCCAGCGATTTCTGGGTTTTACTAATTTCTATCGGAAATTTATCAAAAATTTTTCTGTTATAGCCAAACCCATTACGGATTTGACCCGCAAGGGAGCTGATTTAGTCAACTGGTCCCCTGCAGCTATTGAAGCTTTTGAAAAGCTAAAGCGTTTTTTTGTTGATGCTCCTGTGCTGATCCAGCCTGATCAAAATAAGCCATTTGTAGTTGAGGTGGATGCATCTGAAGATGGTGTGGGGGCTGTACTGTCCCAGGGGTCTTCCACCTTAACTAATCTCAAGCCATGCGCTTTCTTCTCCCGCAAGTTCTCTCCTGCCGAGAGAAACTATGACATTGGTAATAGGGAGTTACTAGCAATCAAGTGGGCATTTGAGGAATGGCGTCATTTTTTAGAAGGGGCATTACACCGCATTACGGTCCTCACGGATGATAAGAATTTGATGTTTCTGGAATCTGCTAAGCGATTGAATCCCAGACAGGCGAGGTGGGCTTTGTTCTTTACTCGTTTTGACTTTTGTGTTACCTTCAGGCCCGGAAGCAAGAACATTAAGGCCGATGCCTTATCCCGAAGTTTCCAGGCGTATCAGCCTCCTGACGTCCCTCCTGAGCCCATCCTGCCAGCTGACATCATCGTAGCCGCTACCTCATCTGATCTCGCTTCTGAAATCGTGGCAGGACAACATCTTGCTCCACTGGTACTCCCAATGACAAGTTATTTGTGCCAGCTCATTTGCGGTTGCGACTGCTGGGTGAGTGCCATAGCTCTGTTTTATGTGGACATCCTGGTATCAATGCCACCAAGGAGTTGGTCTCTAGGCAGTATTGGTGGTCGTCAATCTCCAGAGATGTTCAGGCTTTTGTAACTGCGTGCAATACTTGTGCCAGGTCCAAGAATCCCAAGACTCGGCCTATGGGTGAGTTGCGTCCATTACCCATACCTGGTAGACCTTGGTCACATCTGTCCATGGACTTCATCACGGATTTGCCATGCTCTGAGGGTAAAACCGTGATTCTTGTAGTGGTGGACAGATTCAGCAAGATGTGTCACTTTATTCCTTTGTGTAAATTACCCTCTGCAAAGGTTTTGGCTTCCGTATTTATGGACCACATAGTTAAACTACACGGTGTTCCTGAGAATATTGTTTCTGACAGGGGGTGCAGTTTGTGTCTAAATTCTGGAGGGCCTTCTGTAAGAAGATTGATATTTCCTTATCCTTTTCGTCAGCCTTTCATCCAGAGACCAATGGTCAGACTGAACGTCTTAATCAGTCCGTTGAGCAATATCTCAGATGTTATGTTGCTGATAACCAGCATGTGTGGGCCAGATTCCTGTCTCTGGCCGAGTTCGCGATTAATAACCGTGTGAATTCGTCTTCTGGGGTATCGCGTTTTTCTGCAACATGGGGTTCATCCGC
>ONZH01028479.1:0-30741 GCA_900303285.1 Rhinella marina
ACAATATTTTGTATTGTTTTTGGAGGGGGAAGTTTATTAAACTTAATTTTACTTTTTTGACCTATTAGGGTACTAGAAAATATTGTCATGGTAGAATTTTTGTATGTAGCTATGTTGTCTGCAATGCTCCAAATCTCAAAATTTAGTATGAGAAAAACATGACTCATTGTGGTATTTCAGTCATCTTTTTCTGACCCCAAACGGAAGAAGATTCCTTTTACTAGCATAAACCTGAGTGTTACCCTTACACCTAAAAATACAAATGAGCCAATAAAATTGTGAGATGTTGTTTTAAACAAACAGTGATGTATATGATCTTCATAGTAATAATCTGGGCGCAATTAAAAGGGTTGTCTCATCTCTCCATTACTAAAGCGAGATGATACACAGTTCCGACCACCTCCGGCCATGAAACAGCAGAGTGCTTGCCGTGCATGAGAGCTACTGAAACAGCGTAGCACAGCAAGCTGTGGTGATTCTGAGTTAGGGAGAGAGCATGGCTTGTTGTGCTACACTCTTTCACAAATTTCAAAAACAATCATACACGTCTATTTCTTGTCCCATGGTCTGTGGCTCAGCGTCCCCATCTCAGTGTCTTCTTCTGGTCACTCATGCAGACTGGCATGACTCCCCCCTCCAAGCACTGATCCCTAACTGCAGAACACTAGAGACTCTGACTGCTCTCCGTATACACTGTTTCTATCTAGACTGTAACCCTCTAGTGGGAGGGGTGGAGTGGAGAAGCTCAGCACAAACAAACATTGTTTCAAACCCCGTCTTTCATTGATTTTCATTTGAGATTCAGTGATACTCAATGGAAATTACAGCAGTTTTTCCAGACAAAAACAAGTTTCCAGATATAAACATAGCTAAACCAGATATTCAAAAAGGTCAGGCTGTCTGGTTTTGGTGGTTAACAAGTCTTACTTTTTCCTCCAAAACATGCTCTTCTTTAAACCCTATGGCAGCTGTGGAAAATTACCAGCTTCTCATTCAAAGTTCCAAAAGTCTCTCAGTATTCATTAACCCTTTCCACAGAGCTTCACGAATACAGTGCAAATGAACAAGATATATATCACAACATACATCTAAAATGCAGTAACACAGTAATAAATAATAAACAGTATAAGTTAACCCTTTGAAGAGAAATAAAGTAAGAAGTTTTAACTTTGCATAGGGGAAACAGGGGAAAATGTCCACAAATGTCCAGACTTCACAATACCCTGCTCCAGGGCACTACAGTATGTACATTTTCATATGATCAATACATCTAGGAGTTCCTTCCCCTGTTGTTACAGCCTGTCTGTGAATTTACAGATGGTTGGTAACTTCTATGGCTATCTCGCTCCCACCTAAAGTCCTGTAAGCTTGGCTTGGCCCAGCCAAGTGTAAGGGTGAATTGGGAGTTAGTATTCCTATACACAGTATTCTTCTTTTTTCTAAGCTTAGGCAACATGAATAGCACATTTCAAATAAAGTTGCAGGATTCCTCCAAATTATTTGAGCTTTTTTTTTAGTTCCAATTAGCATCTAACCTAGCTGGGCTGGTGTTTGATCAAATTTGGCTTCTTTTCAAAGAAGTTTTCAGCTCTTGGCCGTTTGGGTCATGGCGCCATTTCATTATAGACCAGCCTCTCACTTGGATCTTTCTACGCCTAATTTAAGCCTAGCTGATTTATAATAGAGAGAACTCTATGACAATAGTGGCACTGACATAGTAAAGTCAGGTGGACTCTTCAGTCTACCAAATCATGATTCATACCACTATACCTATTCAATAAAGCTGAGATTTTACATGACAAGGAATGCTAAAAATATAACGCGAGAAAAAATGGTAAAATCTATTAATTCACAGACTTATTTTTTGTGTATGTTGTTCTGGCTGTAAATTATAATAATTTATTTTTTTCAGTTTACAAATTTGTAATTTTTTTGAATTGGCACTTCTGCTTCACAAGGACCCAGTAGGTGACAAGTGGAGGATTATTACTTATTATTTCTTATCATGTAAGGTAGACAGGATACTGTGTGATCAGAGAATAATTGCAGCTCTGACAAAGAGTTACTGAAGTAGAAGTTTCTATGGAGTGTCATGATTTTAATGAGGTTGCTGAGTAATAAGGTTGAAGCAGAAATGCAATATATCTATAGGAAAGCATCTACTAAGAAAGAAAAATGAGTCAGGCATAAGCCACTCTAATATTTCATCTACTATACAATTTCCTCCCTATTTCTAAATAATGATTAGCTAGGTCTAGCTGAGGACTAATTACTCAAAATCAATAGAAGAACATACTCAGAAGTTAGCTACTTAGTATATTTAGACGTTTTCTATTTCTCACAATCAAAGCAATGTCCAATCATTCAGCCGTGTAGGTCTGTGCTCTAGACCGGTCAGTTCACTGGTTGGAGAACACAAGCAGCTTCTTTCTTTATGTCTCAACTTTCACACGGTGTCTTGGGTTGTTTTCAAGACAGTATTGCATTAAAGTATAAGCTGTTATGTCATATGAAAAGCCGCTCACCCTTTGTCTGTCGGCAGTTCCAGCTCTCCAGCATTCACCAGTGTCCTGTATGTCTTTTAGGGATATTCTTCATTGATCTTCGCCTTATTCTACAGCGCTGCAAGGGTTAAAACCCTTTTTTGGGTCTCCGTGCAGCTGCTTGGGCTGTTTCCAATGTGCTAATAAACTTCTGCCTATATACACCCATTTGTTTGTCCTCTTCTCTGTCTAGGCAATAGGTTTGCTAGCTTGCTAGATCCTACTTAAAGGGGTTATCCATGAATAATGTAAAAAATGAAAATCAGACATCATATAGTATGTGACAACCTCTTCTAACAAAGCTAGAACCAGCCCTGTACCTCACATGGATCCAGAGATCTCCCCATTCATTGTTCTGTCTTGTCTTTCTGCTGCAGCTGAGGGGGCGTGTCTCAGCTCTCCCTGTCACAGCTCAGGAGGAAGTTGAAGGACTAAACTGAGTATGTGCGGCCTGCTCAGTGATAGGTCAAAGAAATAAGAAATTAAGTGGTTCCTATACAGATACATTTTAACTGAATAACTCGTTAAGATGAGAGATTTAAAGGGAATCTGTCATGTTGAACACGATGTTTCAGTTACAGGCAGCATGTTATAGAGCAGGAGAAGCTGAGCAGATTGATATATAGTTTTGAGGGGAAATATTCAGTATAACTTGTATTTCATTCATTTCAATTCTGCTCATTCTGGGCTTGAAGTCAAGGAGACGGCCCTATCAGTGACTGAGAGCTCTCTCTAATACACAGTTATAGAGGGAAGGTTGTCACTCATTGATAGCACCACCCTTGATTTCAAAGTGCAGAATGCTGAGGAATTTAAATAGATAAATTACAAATCATACTGGATCTTTCCCCACAAAACTATATATAAACCTGTTCTGTGTGAAGGTGCTGGCGATCACCCAATGTGTGGAAGCATTGCTGATGCGATCACCTAAAATTATTCATTTCTGGGCAGCAGATACTACTAAACAGGGATCTGTTTGCCCAGCAGCAATGATTCTCCCAACAGCTGGAGGGCTGCAGGGTGGGCATCACTGCTCCATGGGAATGGACGATCGGAGTGACAATCCTTTGTCTCCACACAGCCGAAATGATCTCTCACCTCCCCTGACGGATCATTCCCGACAGTTGCCTGCTGTGTCGTCCCATGTAAAGGAGACATTAACATAGAAAGAGAAGCAAAGGATTTTGTTCTTGACTGATTTTCCACTTTTGCAATCCCTACTGTGGAAATTTACAAAATAAATCAGCAGCCATCTGTATTCAGTTCTGTACTGTACAATAGTCCTGCTTTAGTGTTTTCAAGAAAAAAAACTTTTAACTTGCCATAAATGGACACTAATTTGGACACGCAAGTATGAAAACCCCTAGTATTATGGCTAATAACAATATCCAGCCATTCATTCATACAGCAGTGGGAGAAAGACACAAGCGATAAGTAGCACTCGAGAATTAGAATTTATACTACAAGAGAGAAGATTAGGTTATATTATTTAGAAACAATGAATCAGCAGCTCCATTGTTCCCTTGTAACCACTCAAACAAAGCAGCCTCAAATAATTACAACCTACAATGTCCAGACGCATCAACAACAACACTTCAACAGGAAAGCATATGTTGGATGTCAGTCCTCTTGAAATTGAGTCCCATAGGGTGAAAACAACAGATTCCAATTAAAACAATTTCCAGCAATTACTCATGTCCATTTCAGTCACAGTCTGTAATTTGAATGCTAGACACGAGGCATTGTGTTCTCTCCGTCAGACGCGTATATATCTGTTGGTTGACTTGTCATTCAGTGGAGAAAAGGTTTCAAGGCCAATATTTCCACACTTCCTCCAAGACTTCGTAGTCATATAATAAAATGACTTATTTTTTATCTACAAACTGACAGATCCAGGGTCAAGGAGGAACAAATCCGGTATTCAGATATGTTCAAGATCCAACCAAAAATGTGGTTGCAAAAAAAAAAGAAAGAATGAATTTTCAATGCTTTTCAGGCATCTTAGTTTCCTTCTTTAGCTGTCCAAAGAAAGTACAGTAAAATCTTCGATAATTTTGCCCAATGCTAGATTGAATTTCTGATATATGATCATTCCAATGTTTGAGCTTGAAAGAATGGTCCACCTTTTCATCAATGGTGCAATATTGGGTGGTGATTGATTCTATAATATATCTTTGTGGCTGTTGTAGTTAGATATTAGATATTTCTGGTACGGACCTCCATATCCATCTACAGGATAAAATTCAGATCACCTGCGACCGACCTCCCTAGAGGGGCTGAAGCTGACCATACACTTTAGATGGCTGAGCATTCAGTCTACAGGTATTCCTCTAACCCCCCCCCCATTAACAAGCACTTGTGGCTTGGCCGAGGATGTATGTGTTCTGAATGGGGTGAGTGAAATAAGCCTCCGTCAGATACTAGAATTATATCCCAGGAGAACAAATGATCGAGTATGTTGATCAGGGGAGGATTGGCCATAGACTTTACAGGTAAATCTCCGGGTGGGCCGATGCCCAGGGGGCCACCTGAGCTCTCCTCTTGGCCAGTGGAGGTTTTGGGGGATGTATTTTGTGCTGCTGGAAGTATTTCGTGATGGACTGTGGTATTTGGCTCTGTTGGGGTGGTATAATGTGCCACAATATCTTATTGCTGGCCGTGTCGTCCATCAATTTGGACCCAACTATAAAACAGGGCCACTTTTATTATTTTTTCTAGGGTCACTTCAAGTTCCCATTCCGCCCCTGATGTTGATATCCAACATACTCGATCAATATGACATCAGCCATTGCGGGAGGCCCCACACATGTTAGATGGTAGGCCAGTCGTGTAAAAATCAGCAGGTTCGGCCACTTTTATTGCATTCAGATTTATTACTGAGCTTAATATATAAAACCAAATGCAGTATACAGCCTGAAATGGATGCAGTCAGCTGGAATTTTATCACTTACCATCTACAGGGATTTGCAGCTCTGCTTTTGAAGGTACCCGAATGGGAGGAGAGGATAGGAGGAATAGAAGTGGCTATATCGGTGAGAGTAGTAATCACAGTTCACAGTGGAAGTCCTTACTATGATGCTCCCTGAGGCCATGAGTTGCATGGATGGTGTACCCTTTTTTCCCTCGGGGCACTCCCTGGTGTTGGGGACTCCTGCCTGATGTCAGATGCCCTTGACGTTAGATGAATGTTTGGCAGGTTGCAAAACAAGAACATGGATGTAGGGTCGGCAAATTGTGGAGGCAATGAACAGGCCTGATGTTGCCACAAATAAAGTTTCTTTCCTGTGTTGATGATGAGAGTTCAGTACAGGTAGTACCTACAGTACCTACACTGAGTCAAAGGTATTTCAAAGGCAGTATTTACCCAATAGCTGTATGTATGCAGGAACAATGATGACAGTTGTAGAAATGTCAGTCTCTCTCTAAAGACACTGTCAGGACCGGCAGTCATTGCCACCCGTTCTGCTGGTCCTGTCTCTGACTCTGGTGGCGATGTGGTTGCCCGTGGCCAGGCTTCTTCCGCGGTTTTGTCGGGCTCCTCCTTCAGCCGATGGTCTCTTGGCTGTGGATGCGCGTCCCAGGCAGGGGACGCGCACGACGATCACTAGTGCCAGGGACGTGGCTGGTGTGCACACTCGCTCGCGGCCTGTTTCTGGTCGCCGGAAAAAGCGAGCAGTGTAGTCTGTTTATTTTCTGTTCATTTGGTATCTCATGAGTTAAGTTTTTGTTCCTTGCTTTCTCCTCCCAGTCAGCTGGTTGGGTGGGGTCTGCTAGGTATTTAAGGCCCTCTAATGCTTACCTGGCTGACAGTGTTTGGAGTTTCCTTGCTACTACCTGGTTTGCTATTTTTGCTCTGCAGTTTTGACTCTTGATGTTCTTTGACCCTTGGCGTGTTTTTGACTACTCTTTGCTTGCTGATTTTGTTCTTGACGTACTCTCCTGGTTTTGAAGCGGCTACCTGACCTTCCATTTGGTTCTTGTTTGTCTTCCCTTCCCCTGCACTTTGCTAGTGTATTTCTAGTCTTCAGGTTGTCGACTCAGGGGTTAGCCTGAGTGGGCAATAGGCAGGGAAAGGGGTTGGGATTTAGCTTAGGGATCACTTACCCCTTATCTGTGTATCCCAGCCCTGACAGACACTTTGCAATCACTCTAACTAACCATAGTAGTGCTACCCTGTTCTTATTCACCCCCTCTGCAGTTCTTGAGCTGAGAGGTGCAGAACAATCTGCTTGAATAATATTCCCTCCCCACGGCAGCACAGTCCCTTGCCATAAACGGGCAATACCACACTAACGTTATTGTACCTCACTGATGTTAAACCTTCTCTCAGGAGTACTTTGATGTTGAAGTTTCCTAGACAAGTGAAGCCCCTGGGATAAGGGGAGGAATGGCACAACATAGAGTCACAAGAATAGATGCTTCGAATGCAAATAGCTACTTAAACAGACATGTCAGGAATGGTGACAAGTCCTCTTTAAAATATTAAAGAAAGTACTACAATCTTTATTTAGTACTAATAATGGTTCTCATTAGAGATGAGCGAGCATACACGTCTGAGCTTGGTGCTCGTTCGAGTATTAGGGTACTCGTAAGTGCTCGCTGCTCGGACGAGTATCTCGCCATGCTCGAGGAAATGGCAACTTCCGCATCGTGCTTTTTTGGCGCCTAAAAACACAGCCAATCACAAGCCAGGAGACTCTGCGTACCACCCAGCACTACGTGGGGCCCTCTCGATAGCAGGGGTTGGCTGGCCTGATCAGGTGACCCTGGAATATACTACCGACTGGCCGCGGTGCTCGGCTCAGATGCCGTCTGGATGTCGTTAGGGATAGAGCTGCTGCCTTTCAGGGACAGTGTTAGGGCCTGCATTTAGTTGTCTGTTAGGCAGGGATCACCCACAAAGAACCCAACAGCCCTTCTAAGGGCTAGAAGACATTTTATTTATTTTTTTTGTCACTTGGCTGGCTGGCACTAGTAGTGCAGCTATCGCCATATCTAACCCTGTTTTTTTTTTATTGTTCTATCTCAGTGATACAAATCCATTGCACACAGCACTGTGGAACCATTCTGTGTGTCACAGTTCAGCACTGACTCACTCCAATCCATATATACTGTCCAGGTGACACTTTCTGTACGTCACAGAATACAACCAAGTCATTTGCAACCAATATCATCTACAGCTTGATCCAGAAAACTCTCTGTGCGACATTTGTCTGGGTCGCAGACTAAATAGCCACCATTAACAGGGTGTCAGTCAGTTCTACCATATTTCCTGCACGTCAAGTTCCCCAAAAAAACAAAATATAAAAAAAAAAATTATTTTTTCAGTTGTTTTAGCTCAGTGATACAAATCCATTTTACTCAGCTTTGTGTAACCTTTCTGTGTGTCACAGTTCAGCACATTCGCTCCCATCCGTATATACTGTCCAGGTGACACTTTCTGTACGTCACACAATACAACCAAGTCATTTGCTACCACTATCATCTACAGCTTGATCCAGAAAACTCTCTGTGCGACATTTGTCTGGGTCGCAGACTAAATAGCCACCGTTAACAGGGTGTCAGTCAGTCCTACCATAGTTCCTGCACGTTACGTTCCCAAAAAAACAAAATTGTAAAAAAAATATAAAAAAACAAACATAAAAAGAAAATTATTTTTTCAGTTGTTTTAGCTCAGTGATACAAATCCATTTTACTCAGCTGCGTGTAACCTTTCTGTGTGTCACAGTTCAGCACTCTCGCTCCAATCCGTATAATCTGTCCAAGTGACACTTTCTGTACGTCACTTAATTCTACCGGACTTAATTTTTTTTTTTTTTATCATACACCTATATACAAAAAATGTTGAACCCCAGGGCTAAGGGTCGAGGGCGAGGGCATTCAATTACTGCAGGGGGCAGAGGCCGTGGTCCTGGGCAGGGTGAGACAGTACCCGCTGATGAGGGAGCAGGGGAACGCCGCAGAGCTACACTCCCTAGCTTCATGTCTCAACTTACAGGAACACGTGGTAGAGGACTGTTGAAACCACAACAGTGCGAACAGCTGATCTCGTGGATTGCGGACAATGCTTCAAGTAATTTGTCCACCAGTCAGTCTTCCACGCAGTCCACCCACGTTACCCAAGGGAGCACTCCTATGGCTCCTCCACCTCAACCTCCTTCCCCCCAGTCTGCCCCCTCCCAGGAAAATTTGGAATGTGATCCGGCATACTCTCAGGAACTGTTTTCTGGACCCTTCCCAGAGTCACAAACCACTTCTCAGGTTGCTGCTGACCTCGTTCCCGCTGCCCAAGTTTTCCAACTGTCACAGTCTGTGGGTGATGATGATGACAATGTTGAGTTAGTGGAAGAAGTTTGTAAAGAGGTGTCAGACGATGAAGAGACACGGTTGTCAGACAGTGGTGAAGTTGTTGTTAGGGGAGGAATTCCGAGGAGGGAGCAGACTGAGGAATCGGAGGATGACGAGGTGACTGACCCAAGCTGGGTTGATATGCCGAGTGAAGACAGTGCTTCTGAGGCGGAGGCGAGTGCTGCACCAGAACAGGTTGTAAGAGGCAGTGGTGTGGCCAGAGGGAGAAGCACTCCAGGATCAGCAGGGGTGCCACCACTACTAGCCTAACCACCACCAGCATGCGCAGGCATATGAGTGCTAAACACCCCACTCAATGGAACCAAGGCCGTTCACCACCTCCTGCGGGTCACACCACTGCTCCTTCCCCTGTGTCACTCGCTGCCTCTGCTAGTCAACCCCCCGCGTCACTCGCTGCCTCTGCTAGTCAACCCCCTGCCCAGGACCCCGGCACGAGCGCCTCCCGCCGGAAAACCACACCTTCGCCTCCACGATCCTCCACAGTGTCCACCAACGTGTCCCAGTGCAGCGTTCAGCTGTCTTTACAGCAGACGCTAGAGCGCAAGAGGAAATACAGTTCCACCCACCCACATGCCCAAGCCCTCAACGTCCACATCTCCAAATTGCTTAGCCTGGAGATGCTGCCCTATAGGCTGGTAGAGACCGAGGCCTTTCGAAATCTCATGGCGGTGGCTGCCCCTCGGTATTCCGTCCCCAGCCGCCACTATTTTTCCCGATGTGCCGTCCCAGCCCTACACCAGCACGTGTCACAGAACATCATCCGTGCCCTGACCAACGCAGTTAGTGATAAGGTCCACCTAACCACGGACACGTGGACAAGTGCTGCCGGGCAGGGACACTATATCTCACTGACGGCACATTGGGTTAACTTGGTGGAGGCTGGGACCGAGACTGACCCTGGGGCCGCTCATGTACTGCCCACACCGAGGATTGCGGGGCCTACCTCGGTCACGGTCTCTCAGACGTACTATGCCTCCTCCTCCTCCGACCCCTCCTCCTCCTCCACCGAATTACCATCCGTGGGCACGGTGCCTTCAGTCGGTAGCTCTAGGCGCAGCAGCAGTGCCATGGGTAAGCGCCAGCAGGCGGTGCTCAAACTGCTGAGCTTAGGTGACAAAAGGCACACCGCACAAGAGCTGTTACAGGGCATCACGGCGCAGACCGATGTGTGGCTGGCACCGCTGAACCTCAAGCCAGGCATGGTTGTGTGTGACAACGGGCGTAACCTGGTGGCGGCTCTGCAACTCGGCAGACTGACACATGTGCCATGCCTGGCCCACGTGTTCAACCTAATTGTTCAACGGTTCCTCAAGACATACCCCAATCTGTCTGATTTGCTCACCAAGGTGCGCCGCATCTGTGCGCATTTCCGCAAGTCGAGCACAGATGCTGCCACTCTCAGGGCAGCGCAGCGCCGCCTACAACTGCCCGCTCACCTACTGTTGTGCGACTTGCCCACGAGATGGAATTCCACATTAAACATGTTATCCAGAGTTTACCAGCAGCGCAGAGCGATTGTAGACTGCCAGATGTCATCTTCCACCAGAACTGGTAGTCAGGTCTCTCAGATTCCTCAAGTCTACAATGAGGAGTGGACGTGGATGTCTGATATCTGCCAGGTGTTGAGCAACTTTGAGGAGTCAACACAGATGGTTAGCGGCGATGCCGCCATTATCAGCCTCACCATCCCGCTGCTTTGCCTGTTGAAAAAATCACTGCTCAGCATCAAGTCGGATGCTTTGCGCTTGTCACAAGAGACGGTGGAGGAAGATACGTCGCTTGATAGCCAGAGCACCCTCCGGTCTGTTTCTCAGCGCGTATCAGAGGAGGGGGATGAGGATGAGGAGGAAGAGGAGGAGAATGTCGGCGAGACAGTAGAGGGTACCAGTGCTCAGTCCTTAACTCTTGAGCGTGTATGGGCTGAAGAGGAGGACTTGGAGGAGGAGGAGGAAATGGAGAGTCAGGTCAGTGAGGAGAGGGAATTCTTGCGTGTTGGGACTCTGGCGCACATGGCAGACTTCATGTTAGGCTGCCTATCCCGTGACCCTCGCGTTAGAAGAATTTTTTCCAACACCGATTACTGGGTGTTCACTCTCCTGGACCCACGGTACAAGCAGAACCTTTCCACTCTCATCCCTGCAGAGGAAAGGAGTATGAGAGTGAATAGGTATCAACAGGCCCTGGTGCACAAGCTGAAACAATTCTTCCCATCTGACGCCCCTAGCGGCAGAGGGCATGGTTCTGTGGGCCAAGTAGCGGGGGAGAGGAGGCGAGCAGGCAGCTTGTCCAGCACTGGCAGGGGAACGCTCTCCAAGGCCTTTGCCAGTTTTATGTCACCCCAGCAAGACACTGTCACCTGTCCCCAGTCTAGGCAGAGTAGGGGGGAGCTGTACAGAAAGATGGTGAGGGAGTACCTAGCTGACCATACCAACGTCCGTAGCGATCACTCTGCTCCATACAACTACTGGGTTTCAAAGCTGGACACGTGGCCTGAACTGGCGCTGTACGCCTTGGAGGTGCTGGCCTGCCCTGCCGCTAGCGTGCTGTCAGAGCGGGTATTCAGTGCAGCTGGTGGCGTCATCACCGATAAGCGTACACGCCTGTCAACTGACAGCGCTGACAGGCTGACGCTTATTAAAATGAACAAAGCCTGGATTTCACCGGAATTCAAATCTCCTCCGGGGGAAAGCAGCTAAAGATTTAAATAACTTATGTATCCGATTCCTCTTCTCTACTCCTCTTCTCTACTCCTCCTCCATATCGTATATAACGCTGACCCAAAAAACGCCATTTTTTAGAGGTCCAACTGGCACTCTTTTAGCACAATTTTTCAGGAGGGCCCCCTACAGGCCCTCTCTTCAAACAATTTTTCAGGAGGGCCCCCTACAGGCCCTCTATTCAAACAATTTTTCCAGAGGTCCACCTACAGGCCCTCTATTCAAACAATTTTTCCAGAGTTCCACCTACAGGCCCTCTCTTCAAACAATTTTTCAGGAGGGCCCCCTACAGGCCCTCTATTCAAACAATTTTTCCGGAGGTCCACCTACAGGCCCTCTCTCCAATTCCAGTTCCAAGTTTTATTTGCGCATACTGCATACATTTTTATTTTTGGGATAGGTGTGAAAAATAATATTACTTGCGAATCTATATTGCCCAACATTGGATACGGTAGCAAGTAGAAGACCAAACACATGCTGCTCACAGGGTTCCGCAAATTCCTGGTCCACCCGCAAATTCCTTGTCCACAATGTCAAGGAGGACGAGGTTCTGTGGATGAGCAACAAGTCCTTCTGTACTGAAATCGCCGACAAAGTCTCCATCTAAGAACACACAGACCATTGTGGAGAGAGCGGCACAGCTCGCCATCAAAGTGAGGAACCCCAACGCCAGACTGCGCAGAGAAGATAACCAATAAATATCTCTGTGGTTATTTTTGCTAAATAAAAGTTAAATAAACCCCCAAAAAATTCATCTGTTAATGTGCCTGATCCACCCAAGTTGAATCTGTCCCATCATGAGAAATTCCCCCCCAAGGAGTCCCCACTGTAACTTGCTTCCCATACAACTACCTCACCCCCCGACACCTGTGTCTCGCCATTGTCCACCACCTCCTCAGACAACACTGGTAAATCCACACTGTCAGCACACGGAAACAGCAAAAGGTCTTGCGAATTGGGGCAGAGAATGTTCTGGGCTAGCACATCAGAGAAGGGGTGACTATGGGGTTCCAGGGAGTATGTGACCACATGCAATCTCCATCTAAAAAGTCATGCCACACTTGATCAATCTCATAATTTACGACTGTACCAGTTGATGCTAAATTTTTATGTTGGGGTCCTGCGTCGTCATTCTAACTCCATCCGGCTGTTGTCACCACGACACACGCTAGCCCAGGGAGCTCTCCTCTGGCTCTTCCAGCGAAACCTCCTTGCCCCACCCTGCCCCCCCACCTACAGGCCCACTCTCCAAACAATTGACGTCTTTTTCCTATCTTTCTCTCTCTCCAAACTATTTTTCCGGATAGCTGCCATATACGGTATTAAACGGAGAAGAATACAGAGAACACATGCTACACTTGATCAAGTTCATAATTTACGACTGTACCGGTTGATGCAACAGTTTTCAAAAATCCATTCTGGCTGTTGTCACCACCACACACGCTAGCCCAGGGGGCACTCCTCTGGCTCTTCCAGCGAAACCTCCTTCCCCCAGCCTGACCCCCCCACCACCTACAGGCCCACTCTACAAACAATTTAGCCGGATAGGGGACGTATTAGATGTTGTACTGATGTTTTTTTTTTGTTCTTCTTTTATCTGCCTCATGACTTGTGATAGGCAGAGCATGGACACGTCCCCTTAGCTGCAGTGGGAAAGACACTCCCCTGGCCAGAGCAAGCTCTTTTTCCTTTTTCCGTGTTCGAAAAATCCATTAAATATAGGGTCCCAAGATAGGGGACGTATACGGTATTAAACTGAGAAGAATCGATACCATACCGGTTAAAGCAACAGTTTTTCCAAATCCATTCCGGCTGTTGTCACCACCACACACGCTAGCCCAGGGGGCACTCCTCTGGCTCTTCCAGCTCAACCTCCTTCCCCCCAGCCTGCCCCCCACCTACAGGCCCTCTCTACAAACAATTTACCCGGATAGGGGACGTATTAGATATTGTACTGATTCTGAATTGCCTCCTGGAATACATGGGAATCGAACCCAGATCAACTGCTTGGGAAGTAGCTATGCTCACCACTATACCACCAGCAGGCACAGCAACTGATAAGATCAGATACTAAACTTGATTTCAGCTGCAGTGCCAGCATGAGCAGTGGTGTCACCTGCAGGCGGTGATGGACCTTCGTTGCACCTAGTTGGGTGCTTCCCTAACATGTGATGGGTATTTGCCTCGCCTTTCTTGGTCTGGGTGAGCACAATTGCCATGAGGGTAACCACCAGGCTGTTGCCTGAGAATTTGGGGTAATGGGATTAGGCAGCCTCAGAGGCATCCATGCATGCTGCCCCTGCTGTTTCCTGTCCATTTCCGTGGTGTTTCCATCATTTTCTGAGGTTTCCAGGTTTTCACCCAGCCTTCCCTAGGCAGAGCCTTGGTCCCCTGCAAAAATGCTCGAGTCTCCCATTGACTTCAATGGGGTTCGTTATTCGAAACGAGCACCCGAGCATCGGGAAAAGTTCGACTCGAATAACGAGCACCCGAGCATTTTAGTGCTCGCTCATCTCTAGTTCTCATCGATCATCTACCACTTGTAACAGGTGTGCTTCACATTTTTACATTTTACTTGAAATATGACAAAAAAATGTTGCCAAAAAATCTTCTCCAACAATCCTTAGCCATCTTTCAAGGCTCTTCAGTAGGTCGGATATTGACTTACTGGCTACCTACCCATACCTATAGGTGCCAATAGAGACAGATTTCTTCCTTATGGAAGAGAGCTAATCTGAAAACCATTTTCCAGAAGTCACTGCCTACAAGATTTGTTCCACCAGTTGGCATCCCCACAAGGGGAAACATTATTCCTTGAAAGCTACATCAAAGGCCTCTTACCCAGTTAACCAGTATCCTACTCTGTACAGATGAAGGTCAAGACCCGTCTACAAAAGGGTGTCCCTTCCTTTTAGAGGAGACACTGATTTGGCAAAAGTTTCTAGTCATGTTTCAAGGCTTTTTAATGGATTGGGCACTGACCCATAGTTACATCTGAAGTACAAGAGAGACCCATAATACAAGACAATACAGAATTTTCCTGATCGTCTACATGAGATGACTGGAAACCACAGTTGAATTGCCACAGGTTTGACTGTGGTCAATGATGTTAGCTGTAGCCTAAAACCTCATTCACACGTCAGGGTTTGGTCAGTGGTTTCAATCAGTGATTGTGAGCCAAAGCCAGGATTGGAGCCTATACATAGATAAGGTATAATGAAAGGATCTTTGTTTAGATCCACACCTGGTTTTGGCTCAAAATCACTGATGGAAAACACTGATCAAACATTGACTGCGTGAATAAGGGCTAAGATTGGGCGGACATCTAGACTTTTTGTAGCACTACCTATTGAACTACGGAGTGAACACTGCAAGCACTATACTACATACTACTCAATTTACTGCTCTGGACTTCAGCTGTAACTCCATAGTCCAAATCAGTAAGTAGTTTTACAACGTCTAGGTGTAGCCCCTGTCTTAGGTTGGAGCTTATAAGGTGATCTTGGCTACAACACCTATCAAATGACCAAAAACTGCTGTGTAGCAGTACAGCCATTGAAACAAAAACAGTCGCAGCACAACTTGCAAGTTGCCGTGACCCCAGAATTGCAAATGATCCAGCACTGTTTGATTTTTTGCAATTCTGGGGTTGCGGTTGCAATGCAACCCCATTCAGTACAATGGCTGCACTCCTACGCAGCAATCTTTAGTCGTGTGACTAGAGTCATGTCCAAAATTGCCTTGTAGCCTCAGCCTTCTAGGCCCTCTAATCTGACCAGAAATCTGTTGATTACCAGTTTCCATTAGCCAATCTTCTGCTTCATTTTATCAAATATAAAGTGAATATAATGAATTGTAATTCATCAGAAGCCATTCTTGGAAAGCACATTGTGAACAAACAACTTGCCAGTAAGCTGCTCTGAACTATCACTATTCGATTTTTTCTACGGATGTATATTTTTCACCTGGAATTTCTGAATAGTAAGGACTTTATAATATGTGATAAGATCTGCTGGAGGCAGACGGCGAGCAATATGCCAGGTATGAAGCAGCACAAATTGCAAAATCTTCAAACTCATATCACAAATTGTTGCCAGAAGGCGCCTATGTAATTATCTGAAAATCTCATTTCTAGTTTTTATATCCTGTATGCAGTAAAACATTCAAAACCTGTCTTCAAAGAGCCATTCCCCCTCATCAGCTCAAGGAAAAGAGGGTGCGGCAACATATAATATATAGCGGGTATTTGGAGAAGATTATACAATATCAAAAATGCTTTGATGTGCTGGAAAGATGACCATACCAATAATGTAACATGTTACAATGACAGATGCAGGCTACACATACTTAAATCACCTAAATGGTTGGGAATATGGGAATAAAGGGAATGTCCAGCTTTAAATCAATTTTTGCCACCGGATCTGTGGAGGCAAGGATACTTACCTGATCCCTGACACTCGATTCCAAGTCATTTGGTTCACCATGTTCTTGCTCCCTGCTGGTTGATCTCCAGAATGGACAAGAGTCATGAGTCCAGCCACAGCCAATGACTGGCCGCAGAGGTTTCATGTCCCTCACGTGGCACATAACACAGTGACACCATGCCTGGGCAACATGTCACTGCTGGAGTCAGTCATCGTTGTACAGCACACGTGACCACCAGAGCACAACGAACCAAAGGAGCTCGAAACCAGTGGCAGGGGGTAGGTAAGTATCCTTTCCTAGACAAGCCCCACAGGCTGGGGTGTGCAGGGCTGCTGAAAATTAGTTTAAAGCTGGGCAACCCCTTTAAGGCTCTCACATCTCTGTTCACATTTCTGTTCATGGGTGCCAAAGGGGTTTTGCAGGTAAATGTATGGAGCCTCCACAGTGAAATTGCTAGGCTCCGATTGGTTACCATAACAGCCTGGGGCCTGCTGCAGGTTACCAGGTCTGCCATGGGATGCTGCCTGCTAAGCGACACACGAAGATCGGCTCAGCAGGGAGCATGTCAGAATCTCAATCACCAGATTATAGATAATAGATCTCTATCATGGTGAATGCAACAAGGGATCAAAAGATCCCATGTTCTAGCCCCCTAAGTAAAAAGTAAAAAATAAATTAAAAAAAAAAAAATATATATATATATATATATATATATATATATATATATATAACCACCCCATTTTTCCAATTTTACATATAAAAATATATAAACAATAAAACATATATATCAGGTATGGGCACTTCTGAAAAAATTGTTAAAATATTTAAAAAAAAATTTCCTGCACAGAAAAAAGAAACACGCGATTCGTCATTTTTTAGTCACCTTGTCCTCTCAAAAAATTGAATAACAGTGATCAAGAAGTTGTACATACCCCAAAAATGGTACTGGGAAAAACTACAGTTCATACCACAAAAAAACAAGCCCTCATACAGCTCTCTGTACAAAACTATTAAAAAAAAGTTAAGGCTGTCAGAAGATGGTGATACAAAGAAAATTTAGATTTTTTTCTCAACTGTTTTTATTTTTGTAAATGTAATAAAACTAAATAAAAACTATACAAATGTTGTATCACTATAATCATATGAAGCCAAATGAACAATGAACATTGTAATGTTAAAACTCAAAAAAAGTGATGGAATTGAGCTTTTTTTTCAATTTTATCCCACAAAGAGTTTTTTACCACTTTCCAATGCAAGTCATGGCAAATTAAAGAGGACCTTTCACCACTCCTGACATGCCTGTTTTAATCGCTTCATGCATTCCCCATGTAATAACAATTCTGGAGCATCTATTCCTATGTCTGTGTGTTGTGCCATTCCTTTATTATTTGCACTAGAAGTTATGTATGACTTGCTATTTGTCTTCAGTAAGGGAACAGAGGGGAGGTAACAAGTCGGAGGTGTGTATCTGCACAGTCTGAACATGGCAGCACTGATTGGCTAGAGTCAGTCTGTGCATGTACACACCCCCAACTGGTCACCTCCCCCCTGTTCCTTTACTGAAGGCAAATAGCAATTCATTCATAACTTCTAGTGTAAATAATAAAGGAATGGCACAACATGGAGCCATAAGAATAGATGTTCCAGAATTGTTATTACATGGGGAATGTATGGAGCTATTAAAACAGGCATGTCAGGAGTGGTGAAAGGTCCTCTTTAAATGGTGCCCTTGTATTGCTGTTCCAAACGAAAAATAAAAAGTTATGGCTATGATATTGATTCAATAGATCTGAGAAGCTCCCTAGAAAATCAACTGGTGCTCAGCCAGCTATAACCACCTAGCTATAATAAAATATTACATACATATGTTATGGCTCTATCCTTAAGGGGCCCCCATGGTGCTTTATCCTGTATCTTCAAAATGAAACATACATCTTGCATAAAACCAGAGCGAGTTTCCTCAGAGGTGTTCAGAAGGTGCTACTGCTTTAATTGAAAGAACCCTGGGGGGTCATTTACAAAGATTGTTTTTTATGCAGGTCTTTGTCCCACCCCCTCTCCCCCACCCCCTTCCTGCACTGCCAGAGGAAGCACCGAATTTATGACGAATTTATAACTCCGGCAGTCCATACTACTCCAACCCCTGACTCGATATATAGAAATGATAGTCAATTTGCTGGCGCCTGACGATGGCATAAAAACACCAATGCGACAAAATATTTTTATGACGGCATTTAAAAAGTCACAAAAAGGGGTCTTGCAACATCTTTTATGCCAAAGACCAGCATAAAAATTATCATAAATGACCCGTTTGCCTCAAACATGATGTAGTTTTCTAGCAAGTACAATTGCAAATACATATTTGGTTTTCTCCGGTGATATGAAAAAGACCATTGCACAAAACAAAAAACACCACAAGTCGCTGTCACATATAATACATCTCATTCATATGACAGACACCCTGTAACCAAAAAAAAAGGGAAAAAAAATCTGCTAAGCTTCCGAAGAATCACAGCCATTGAATTACTTGTTAAATCCTGTCATGTCTGTTTTAATGAGAACAATTATGACATGATCAGCAAGATAAAGGTCGTACTGTTACCATAGGGAGTGAAAGGCAGCGGGATGACAGGGCTTAAAACCAAGAAAGGCCAGACAGATTTCTCAGCAAGCAAAATGTCAATTAATTATCTTTTTACAACCATCTCAATTACACCGCACTAACCAGCTGTGTAGGACATAGAGGAGCAAGTCGGGGGGAGGGAAACCCTAGGAATAAGTAAAAAGAATTAATTTCTATCATAAAATCGCAAATGTGATCCTTAATAACGGGGTGTAAATAGGGATTCTGTTTTAACCTGATCTATGCGCCGTAATATTTTTTCCTATCCGAGAAGCCATTTTTCTCATCTTAATAAGGTGTTATGGGTCCTGAGGGTAATCCAGAAGAGCATAATAGATTTCTCTCTTTAAAAGGTGACCAGACACACTGCATTAGTCTTTAAAGCCAGACTCAATTAGCCACAAAGCCACTTATATAAAAGAAATGATAAAAAAAAAGATTACCATCTAATACATGTATTGGCGAGAATTTAGCATGGTGCGGCAATCGCCTATAATTATTGTAATGATCTCAATTAATGGAGTACGTTGGAATTTAGAGGTTACACGCTGGAAAGTTAAACATAATGGCTGAATATTTGCAAGATAAGTGGAGAGCGGAAAGACGGGGGATGAAGCAAAGTCAAACGAAAAGCTTGTCTTAATTTAAACTTCATCTCGCTATAAAACGAAAGACATGCGGAAAGAAATTAGCATAATGAGGAGATTAGGTGCGGTAATGTACTACACAAAAGCGTTTAAAAAAAGTTGCAGCTTCAAATGAAGTTCGACTCCAGTAGATTAGATTGAAATCGTTATTTTTTAACTATTTCTGGATGGTCATGTTCATTTTATGGAAGAACGGTGCATAACCATATTGCCATATTGTGCACAGTCAGGTTATCCTGGTGGCTCCATTCACCTTACAAATGTCATCTTATTCATATACACAACCAGATCTATAGGGCCCTATAAAAAACTCAGCAGAGGGCCCCCTGCACCACCAACTCCCCAGGATGCATGCGCCAAACATTCCCAGGCAAAATGGATTTCTGACAAATTTATTCTACAATTTACTACAACTTACAATTTACTTTTTTTTATTACGCAGATGAAAGTCTCCCTTTGTCTCAACTAGTGATGAGCGAAGCGAGCTTCTGATGTTACATTGAAGTCGATTCAATGAAAACTTTGGATTAATACTGTATGGAGATCCGTCTCTGTACAGTATTAGAAAGTATGGGCTCCGATGAGCCTAAGTTTATTTATCTAAGCAAATTTATTCTTGAAGTCGGTAGTTGATTTTTTTAATGTGGAAAACCACTTTAAAACTTGAAACAGAACTCGGCTTTGGTTCTGACTAGTACCTCGGAACCAAAGCGGAGTTCGATTTCAAGTTTCAAAGTGGTTTTCCACTTTAAAAATCAACTTCGCGAATAACTAACTTAGGCTCATCGGAGCCCATAAATTTATAATGGTCGAAGTTTTGAATGAAGCAACTTCGGATGTAACATCCGAAGCTATCTTAACTCATCTCAACCACTTTATCTATGTGCGAAAAAGTCAAACTGGTGCTTCAAAAATATGGAGCTCATTCTTAACACCATATTTCTAAATGTATATACATCACACTATTGGAATAAATACACTGATAAATCTCCAGCTTCACTTCACATATTACAAAGCTGGATGTCTGCAGCCACCACTAGGGGGAGCTAGGTACATAGAAGTTTATACAGTTGCCAATTTTCTACACAGGAAGCTGTAATTATCTCTTTGCATGGTGGTTGCGTGAAATACAGTTTTTCACATGGGGAACAGTAGAAGGAAATCAGTGCCAGGCCCCTCCTCTCCCAGGACCCATAGCAGTTGTGTGGTCTGCCTCCCTTGGAGGTATGCCACTATAAACAACATTAGAATGCAGAAATATGGCACACATTGAGTCTATGGGTCCATGCCTCCATAATCCTATATAATGACTACTTTTTGCCAACACCAGGACCAAGATGATTACAGAACCACTTCACCGGCCGCAGAGTAGTGAAATAACAGTTTATATCAACTAATTATCTTTGTAAGTTCTCTTACTATCTTCTCGGTAGGTAGGTATGGATCCAATTTTTCATTTTTTAAGTTTGTTTTATTATTTTAATATCCCTTTAGCTTTTTTTTACTAGGTTCAGTGGGGACCCCATCTCATCTCTGGGACCTGGAGTCCACATAAACCTCTATCAAAGTTACATATAGGAGAGGTAACTACGCATGTGCATGAAACTCACCACTGAAGTCTACAGGAGTTATGGAGACAACCAAGCCAGAAAGTTTCTTACACTTTTGAAAGAAAGAGCCACATATATTCATGGGTCACATCTTCATCTTTTCTCGGCTATACAGAAGCATCAAACGGTCAACAGAAAGGGTAGTTTGTGGAGACCCATAGGTAATAATTAGATATGAGCGAATCGAAGCTCACGAAGTGGAATTCGATCCGAATTTCAGGAATTATTAGATTCGCTCCGATTTAGAATTTCCTGACGATTCGTGTTGACGAATCGTTTTTTTTTTTGTACGTGTTTGTACATGGAGAAAGGAACATGAGGGAGGGAGGGATCACCCACTATGCCATGCATGCAGCCAATCAGCAGCCAGCCAGCCCTGTGATGTCACAGCCCTATAAATACCCTCAGCCATTTTGGATTCTGTCATTCTACACAGAGGGAGATACGTTTGCAGGCGCTAGGGAAAGTTTTAGAAAACCTCATGAAAAGTACAAATTGCTGAATAGAAGTGTAGGGAATGGATAGGGAGGTAAGTATTGAAGCAGAACAGGGTTCAATAGGGGTGTTTAAAGACAGTACAGAGAACTTAGTGCAGGGAGAGACGTTTGAAAAGGCGCTAGGGAAAGTGTTATAAAACCTCATCAAAAGTACAAATTGCTGAATAGAAGTATAGGGAAATGATAAGGAGGGAAGTATTGAAGCAGAACAGGGTTCAATAGGGGTGTTTAGAGACAGTCTGAGATGTGGAAAGAAGTGTAACAACAGGTTAATAGGAAAAATCGTATTAGGCCCTTTTCACACGAGCGGGAGACTCGGACCTCTCCCGCATCGTGTGCCATGTACTGAACTGCCGACACTGAACAGGGGTTACATAGCATTACACTGATTTATGATGCTATGTAACCCTTACAGTTCTGGAATGTGTTGGATAATGCTGACAATGTTATCCAACACATTCCAGAATTGTAAGGGTTACATAGCATCATAAATCAGTATAATGCTATGTAACCCCCGTTCAGTGCCGGCAGTTCAGTACACTGCACATGATGCGGGAGACGTCCGAGTCTCCCGCTCGTGTGAAAGGGGCCTTACACCTTGGTTTCAGTGACAGGGATGCAAAATTGCCATGCTACAGCTGCTCATGTCAGGTTTGCCTCTTTAATTCTGGTTATTGGGGTTTTGTTAACCCTTGTGCGCTGTAGTTACATTTAGTACAGGACTTTTTTGCTGTTTTAGTGTTGGAAAACAGAAAGGGCTTATTAGCTGTGGTGAAGTGGGAAAATGGCAGCCCTTTGTAGCGTGTATTAGTAGCTATAAAAAGTTTTAGTTGGTGCACAGCGCCAAAGTTATTTATTGGCAAACCTACTGGCATTTATTAGCGGTGTGAAAAAACGTATTATTCGCTCTGTGCTGAAGTGGGAAAGTGACAGCCCTTTGTAGCGTGTAGTAGTATTAAAAAAAAAAGTTTTAGTTGGTGTACAGCGCCAAAGTTATTTATTAGCAAACCTACTGGCGTTTATAAGCGGTGCGAATAAAAACATATTATTCGCTCTGTGCTGAAGTGGGAAAGTGACAGCCCTTTGTAGCGTGTAGTAGTATTTAAAAAAAAGTTTTAGTTGGTGTATAGCGCCAAAGTTATTTATTGGCAAACCTACTGGAACTTATTAGCGGTGCGAAAAAACGTATTATTCGCTCTGTGCTGAAGTGCGAAAATTACAGCTCTTTGTAGCGTGTATTATTGTCCCAAAAAAAGTTTTAGTAGGTGTACAGCGCCAAAGTTCTATATTTTAAAAGCTACTGGCATTTATTACTGTTGCAAATAAAATGTATTATTCACTCTGTGCTAAAGTGGGAAAATTACAGCCCTTTGTAGCGTGTATTATTGTCCAAAAAAAAGTTTTAGTAGGCGTACAGAGACAAAGTTATACATAGTAAAGTGTTCTATCAGCTATTACTGTTGCAAAAAAACGAATTATTCGCTCTGTGCTGAAGTGGGAAAATTACAGTCCTTTGCAGTGTGTATTATTGTCAAAAACGTTTTATTTGGCCTAAAGCACCAAAGTTCTATATTTTAAAAACTACTGGCATATATTACTGTTGCAAAAAAACATATTATTCGCTCTGTGCTGAAGTGGGACAGTTACAGCCATTTGTAGCATGTAGTTGTAGCCCAAAAAAAGGTTGATTTGGCCTACAGCGCCAAAGTTCTATATTTTAAAACCTACTGGCATATATTACTGTTGCAAAAAAAACGTATTATTCGCTCTGTGCTGAAGTGGGAAAATTACAGCCATTTGTAGCATGTAGTTGTAGCCCAAAAAAAGGTTGATTTGGCCTACAGCTCCAAAGTTCTATATTTTAAAAGGTAAAACATAAAAAATGCAACAGCACTCTGCGAACACAGACAAAAAAATGAGTACATATAATACTGCCATACTCACTATCCACACGATACTAGCGCTACATTGTAAATGTGAGATTCTTGGCAAATAATTTTGTACAAAAATTATCTGTGCCCGTCTGCACTACATCAAGGCGATCTCTTTAAGACGGGAACCTAACACTAAACGCCATAGTCACTAAGTGCCATAGCAGCCTCCATTAACTACAGAGGATGCAGGCTCCACATGTATGCTAAGCCGACATTATAGTGTACCTCTTATGGTGCCAAAATGGCCTCCACTGATTTCAGGGAATGCAGGCTCCACATGCATGCCGAGTCCACACAATATGATACCTCCTTGGTGCCACACTGACCTCTATTACGCTCAGGGAATGCAGGTTCCATATAATGCTGAGCCCACTCTGTATTCCACCTTTATGCTAGCACTAATTAAAATCAGCCTGTAGAGCAAACAGGTTAGTTAGGAGTGCACGACTGAAATGGTGGTGGAGTCAGCCACTCCTCCACCTAAACTGCAAAAAAAAACCTGGGGTCAGTAAGCACATCCAAGTATGCAGGTGCACGTCACCATGACTGTATATAAAAAATTAAACATAAAAAAATGCAACAGCACTCTACGAACACAAACAATAAAATGAGTACATACAATACTGCCATACTCACTATCTACACGCTACTAGCGCTACATTGTAAATGTGAGATTCTTGGCAAATAATTTTGTACAAAAATTATCTGTGCCCGTCTGCCCTACATCAAGGAGATCTCTTTAAGATGGGAACCTAACACTAAACGCCATAGTCACTAAGTGCCATAGCAGCCTCCATTAACTACAGAGGATGCAGGCTCCACATGCATGCTAAGCCGACATTATATTGTACCTCTTATGGTGCCAAAATGGCCTCCACTGATTTCACAGAATGCAGGCTCCACATGCATGCTCAGCCCACACAATATGATACCTCCTTGGTGCCATACTGACCTCTATTATGCTCAGGGAATGCAGGTTCCACACAATGCTGAGCCCACTCTGTATTCCACCTCTCCTGGTGCCAATTGGCCTCCAATGCATATAGGGAGAGCAGGACACAGCTTTATGCTAGCACTAATTAAAATCTACTGGCATATATTACTGTTGCAAAAAAAACGTATTATTTGCTCTGTGTTGAAGTGGGAAAATTACAGCCATTTGTAGCATGTAGTTGTAGCCCCAAAAAAGGTTGATTTGACCTACAGCGCCAAAGTTCTATATTTTAAAACCTTCTTGCATATATTACTGTTGCAAAAAAACGTATTATTCGCTCTGTGCTGAAGTAGGAAAATTACAGCCATTTGTAGCGTGTAGTAGTAGCCCAAAAAAAGGTTGATTTGGCCTACATCGCCAAAGTTCTATATTTTAAAACCTTCTTGCATATATTACTGTTGCAAAAAAAAACAACATATTATTCGCTCGGTGCTGAACTGGTAAAATTACAGCTCTTTGTAGCGTGTATTATTGTCCCAAAAAATTTTTAGTAGATGTATAACGCCAAAGTTATATATAGTAAAGTGTTCTATCAGCTATTACTGTTGCAAAAAACTTATTATTTGCTATGTGATGCAGTGGGAAAATTACAGCCCTTTGTAGCGTGTATTATTGTCAAAAAGGTTTTATTTGGCCTACAGTGCCAAAGTTCTATATTTTACAGCCTACATGTGTTTATAAGTCTTGTTAAAAAACGTATTATTCGCTCTGTGCTGAAGAGGGAAAATTACAGCCCTTTGTAGCATGTATTATTGTCCAAAAAGTTTTATTTGGCCTACAGCTCCAAAGTTCTATATTTTAAAACCTACTGGCATTTATTACTGTTGCAAAAAAAACGTAGTATTCGCTCTGTGCTGAAGTGGGAAAATTACAGCCCTTTGTAGCGTATAGTAGTGGCAAAAAAGAAGTTTTAGTAGGCAGAAAGCGGCAAAGTTATATATAGTAAAGTGTTCTATTAGCTATTAGTGTTGCAAAAAAACGTATTATTCGCTCGGTGCTGAAGTGGGAAAATTACAGCCCTTTGTAGCGTGTATTATTGTGAAAAAAAAAGTTTTAGTAGGCGTACAGCGCCAAAGTTATACATAGTAAAGAGTTCTATTAGCTATAAGTGTTGCAAAAAAAGTATTATTCGCTCTGTGCTGAAGTGGGAAAATTACAGCCATTTGTAGTGTGTAGTAATAGCCCAAAAAAAGGTTGATTTGGCCTACAGCGCCAAAGTTCTATATTTTAAAACCTACTTGCGTTTATAAGTCTTGTTAATAAACATATTATTCGCTCTGTGCTGAAGTAGGTTTTAAGTTTTAGTTGGCCTACAGCGTCAAAATTAAACTTTGTCAAACCTTCTGTCGGTTATTATTATTTATTTATTTGATCAAACAGCATGTCAGGCAGAGAAGTGAGAGACCCTGCACAGGGGAGTGGCAGAGGCCTAAATGTTTCTGGCGCAGGGCAGAGTAAGGGGGCGTGGCAGCAGAGGTCACATTGAGAGGCCTGAGCTCCCGGTGTCATCTAGCGGTCGGGTCTTGACCAGAAACCCAGCGGTTCTTGAATGGTTAACTCGGTCTTCGACTTCGTCCCAAATGACGTCAGAGACCCCCAGTCAAGAATCGGTGGGTTTGTCAGACACAACCCTTAGTTGGCATGGCCCGGAAACAGGCCCTGTGCGCTTACCTGTCCTCAACCTGCCTCTGTCTTTTTCTGTTCCCTCAGCCAGAGAAGTAATGTATGCTGTGGGCTCAGCTCCACTACAGCGAGGATGAGCTACTGGAGGACAGTCAGCAGCTACTGGCCAGCCAAGATGTGGAGGAGACATCCGCAGCTTCCTCAGTTAGGCAGGCAAGTAGTGATGAGAAGAGTTGCGTGGGAGCTAGGGTTGCGCGCGGTCAGCTCCTGACCCACAGACAGTCGAGGAGGACATCAGCGACGTGCAGACACTACTCGATGATGATGAAGCCGATCGCACTTGGGAGCCGGGTGAATTAGGGCCTTCATCATCATCAGGAGAAGAGGGTGGCAGCTTGCCCGTGAGGCAGCGACAGAGCCAGCAGGTTGCTAGCGTGGCCAAGAGTCAGCAGGGTGGCAGCAATGGGAGGTCGGGAGCCAAACGTGCCCATGGTAGACCACCCGCTTCGCAGGAGCCTACTGAGCTGGAAAGTAGTGGTGCAGAGGTTCAAGGAGGCAGTGGCGGTAGCAGCCAGTCAGTGAGGAGTGTTGGGGGTAAATTCACGTACTTGGCGTTGTGGCAGTTTTTTGTTAAGCCGCAGGGTGAGGTCAACCTAGCTATTTTTAGAATCTGTGGGCAGAAGGTGAAGTGTGGCCACGGTGCCAATGTTGGCACCACGGCCCTGCGTCAACATATGCAGCGTCACCATAAAGTGGCCTAGGAGAACCGTGGCTCCAGTATGGTGGTCCAGCCTGCAGAAGCAGTGACAGAATCAACCAGTGGCGCACAACAGATTTCAGGCAGTCAAGGCTCCACCACCTCAGCCAAAGGGAGCTGTCTTTCCTTCCCATCATCGGATGCTCCTGCTCCTCCTCCTCGTCAGTCATTCCGTCAGCAATCGATCAGCGAAGCCATTGCCAAGAGACAGCAGTATGCATGTACACATCCAGCGGCGCAGAAGCTGAACATGCTCCTGGCCAAGTTGCTGGTGCTGCAGTCCCTCCCTTTCCATGTGGTGGACTCTGAACCTTTCAGAGAACTGATGGCTTTTGCCGTGCCGAGGTGGAGAGTTCCAAGCCATCATTTCTTTGCGAAACAGGCAGTACCAGCCCTGCACAAATATGTAGAACAGAAGGTAGGCCAGTGCTTGAGCCTGTCTGTGCCTGCCAAAGTTCACGGCAGTGCCGACGTGTGGAGCTCTAATTACGGTCAGGGACAGTATATGTCCTTTACAGCCCACTGGGTAAATGTGGTTCCTGCACAGCCAAACCAGCAACTTGGCCAGGCGATGCCGCTTCTGCCACATTTTCATGCTGTCGCTCCTGCAACAATGTCTGCCTCCTCACCCTCCACCATGTCCTCAGCCTTCACTGCAGGGACAATTTCAGCATACCACCAGCATACCACATGCCCCACCAGCATACCACATGTGCAGGGCACGGCGGTGTCACGCGGTTCTACACCTCGTTTGCTTGGGCAAATGGAGTCACACAGGGGAGGAACTGCCCCGCGTCATTCATCAAGAAATCCAATCCTGGCTTTCCCCGCGACAACTCAAAATCGGAACAATGGTGACCGACAACGGGAAGAACATGGTGTCTGCGCTGCGTTAAGGAGGGCTGTGCCATGCGTGGCGCACGTGTTCAATCTGGTTGTCATGTGGTTCCTAAAGTCTTCTACCCATCTGCAAGACATCCTAAAAATGGCCAGGAAACTTTGCATGCACTTCAGCCACTCCTACACTGCCAAGCACACCCTCCTTGAGCTACAGCGGCAGAACGGCGTCGCCCAACATAGGCTGATATGTGATGTTTCCACCCATTGGAATTCCACCCTCCATATGTTGGACCGACTGTACGAACAGAGAAAGGCCATAAACGATTTCTTGATGATCCAAGCGGACAGAGGTACTCCGCTGTGTAACTTCGATGTCAGCCAGTGGCAGCTCATGAGTGACATCTGCCATTTGCTCATACCCTTTGAGGAGGCCACTTTGTCAGTCGCCAGGACTACGGGATGAACAACGTCATTCCACTATTTCATATCCTGGAAAAGATGCTGTTAAATCTGGCTGGTCAGGGGACAGGAGATGTGGCAACTACATCTCACGGCCACATGAGCCCTGTGGGGGCTGAACTAGAGGAGGAGGACATTGGAGCACAAAGAATGCCTAGAGAAATGGGTAGTTTCTCTACCCAGGTGACAGGAGAGGAGGAACAGGAGGAGCAGGAGGAGCTGTAGCAGCCAGCAGAGCTACAGGGCGATGAGGAAGAGGAGGCAGAGGACCCAGACACACCGTGGCAGTATGCAGTGGAGATGGAGACAGGGAGTCCCTCCGAGTCACTTGCGCAAATGGCCCGATGCATGCTCACTTGCTTGCGTAGTGACAGCCGTATTGTCACCATTTGGCAAAGGGATGACTACTGGCTCCTCACCCTATTAGACCCTCGCTACCGGTCCAAAATGGGGGCCTTTTTTACACCCGCCGAGAGGAAGGACAAAACTGAACTACTATAGAGACATCCTATGTAGTCAGTTGGCCGCTGCCTATCTGCGCCATCGTCCTTCCTCTCGCAGGTCTGACCAGGGGGGCCCTCTGCGCTCATGTTCCACTGCCATGGCTGCTGGGGGGGTAGGGGTGGCAGTAGCAGTACCAGCTCCGTCAGCATCAGCAGCCTGAGTCTACAGTCGCTGAAGAGCAGCTTTCTTCACCCGCATAGTGAAGAAACTACTCACCAGCAGCATCAGCTAGACCTGGAGGATGACCTGAAACAGCAGGTGGTGGCATACTTGGACAGCACCCTGCCACCCGTTATTGAAGATCCACTGGACTACTGGGCAGCCAAACTAGATTTGTGGCCGCAATTGGCCGAGTTTGCTCTGGAAAAGCTGTCCTGCCCGGCCAGTAGTGTGGCATCAGAGCGGGGCCATAGTTACACCAAGGAGAACTTGCCTGTCCACCCAAAATGTGGAGAGACTGACCTTTGTCAAGATGAATCAGGCGTGGATCAGCCAGAATTTACAACCACCAACGCCTGATGCATCAGATTAGATCATTCATGCTGTTTTTTTACCTTCTTCTGGCTACCTGCCTCACCAAATATTTTGATGCTGCCACCCGCCTGATGCCGATTGCTCCTTTTTACACCCACCATCGTCAGCGGGTAGTGTTATTGCCACCCACCTCCCCACACTGTCTTCGTGCCACTCTATAGTCTGCTGATGCTGCTACTGCCTCCATAATGTCGTCGTACCATTTTGTAATCTGCCCATGCTGCTGCTGTTGCTACTACTACTGCCTCCATAATGTCGTCGTACCATTCTGTAGTCTGACCATGCTACTGCTGCTGCTGTTGTTGCTACTACTACTGCCTCCATAATGTTGTCGTACCATTCTGTAGTCTGCCCTCCTGCTGCTGCTGTTGCTGCTACTACTACTACCTCCATAATGTCGTCATACCATTCTGTAGTCTGCCCATCCTGCTGCTGCTGCTACTCTTACTGCCTCCATAATGTCGTCGTACCATTCTATAGTCTGCCCATGCTGCTGTTGCTGCTACTACTCCCTCCATAATGTCATCGTACCATTCTGTAGTCTACCCATGCTGCTGTTGCTACTACTACTACTGCCTCCATAATGTCGTCATAGCATTCTGTAGTCTGCCCATGCTGCTGCTGCTGTTGCTGCTACCACTACTGCCTCCATGTCGTCGTACCATTCTGTAGTCTGCCCATGCTGCTGCTGCTGTTGCTACTACTGCCTCCATAATGTCATCGTACCATTCTGTTGCCTCAAAATTCTACTGACTGACATTTGCAATCTTTTCATTGGGCCTGTCTGTGACTGCGAAATTCTACTGACTGACATTTGATATTTACTCAGTGGGCTCATGACTGCGAAATTCTACTGACTGACACTTGATATTTGTTCAGTGGGCCTGTGACTGCGAAATTCTACTTACTGACATTTCATATTTGCTCAGTGGGCCAGTGACAGCGAAATTCTACTGACTGACATTTGATATTTGCTTAGTGGGCCTGTGACTGCAAAATTCTACTTACTGACATTTCATATTTGCTCAGTGGCCTGTGACTGAGAAATTCTACTTACTGACATTTCATATTTGCTCAGTGGGCCTATGACTGCGAAATTCTACTGACTGATATTTGATATTTGCTCAGTGGGCCTGTGACTGCCAAATTCTACTTACTGACATTTCATATTTGCTCAGTGGGCCTGTGACTGCGAAATTCTACTTACTGACATTTCATATTTGCTCAGTGGGTCTGTGGCTGCGAAATTCTACTTACTGACATTTCATATTTGTTCAGTGGGAAACTGCGAAATTCTACTGACTGACATTTTTCAATCTTGTCGGGCCACTCTGTGGTTGCTGCCACTTCCACACTCTGTCCTTGTGCCACTGTGTGGCCTCATAATGCTATAGCTACTGCCACTGCCTCCTTTACACGGTCATCGTGCCACTCTGTCAGACCTTCTACAGTCACAGGCAGGTCAAACTTGACAACAGTTGACACTTGGTCTACATCAATTCCTCGCACAGACATTGGTGGTCATGAGAACTTTTCCCTTCCCATCTCTATCGTCATGCCATTTTGGCCTCGTAATTCTGCTACTATGGCTCCTGTCACTTGACCACTCTGTCATTGTGCCACTCTGGGACCTCATAATTCTGCTACTACGGCTGCTCCACT